>PVLA01000165.1:482632-728155 GCA_004027455.1 Hydrochoerus hydrochaeris | reverse complement strand
CTTCTTCTTCTTGCAAAGGTTTATTTAGCCTACAATTTATGGAGGTATCAGTCCATACTCAGCTAGTTCCAAAGCCAGGTGGCATGAAATAGGAGCAACAGTTCAAGCCTGGGGAAGACAATAAAAACAGCAAATGCAATAAGGTGTGATTCTTCTTCCTTCTTCCTTTTTTCCTCTTCCCTCTTCCCACTTCTCTCCCTACCTCCTCCTCCTCTCCTTTCTTCTTCTTCTTCTTCTTCCTCTTCTTCTTCTTCTTCTTCTTCTTCTTCTTCTTCTTCTTCCTCTTCCTCTTCCTCTTCCTCTTCTTGTTCTTTGTTGTTGTTAAATTCATATCTGGTTATTGAATCAGAGTAGTGATAGCTTCCAGGAATGACATAGGGATTACTCTTTCTCTTCCAATTTTATTAAAAAGTTTAAAGAGTAATGACATTAGCTCTATACTCAAAATCTTAGGAATTCAAAAGTGAATTTCCCTATGGGGAAATAGGCTTTTATTAGATGGTGTGTTCTTTTTGATACTGATTCAATTCCATTGCCTGTTATGGAATTCTAGTTTATTTAGTGATTTTATATCTTCTTGGCTCTGTTTTGACAACTCATATGCATCTATGATTGTATCCTTTCTTAATACTCCAAGTTATTGCAGTAGTTTCTCAAAGTAGTTACTAATAATCTTCTGGATTTCAGTGGTGTCTGGTGTGATTTCACCTTTTTCATTTCTTTCTTTTTTTACCTTTTTCATTTCTAATTATATTGATCTGAGTTATTTACTTTTCCTATTTTTTTCATAAGATTCTCTAGGGACTTTGCCATTCTGATTATTCCTTCAAAGAACTAGCTTCTTGATTTACTGATCCTTTATATTGTCTTATTACTCTCAATTTTATTAACATCTGCTCTGATCATTATAATTTTCTTCCTTGTGTTAGCCTTGAACTTCTCTCTTTTTTCCTAGAATCTTGATGTGTATTAGTAGGCTAATTATTTGGGCTTTTTATGATTTTCTGATATGGGCTTTGAGCCTAGAAATTTTCTAATTTCTTCTTTGATAGCTTCTGTGATGTGACAGCTTCTGTTATATGTTGATTATACAAGAGTCATTTTTATGGATGATACAATGTGTCAACTTAAGAAGTTTAGAAGCTTGACTAAGTAATTCAGTAGCTCTACATCCTGATGTATAGAGGATGAGTCCTTATGGCTGTAGAATGTTCTTAATTGTGTCAATTTGAGAAGGTCAGAATTTTAACTGATTCAGCAGGAAGCCAATGTAAACATCTTCAATCTGTGCACGATGATGGCACAGAGAACGTGTGAGTGCTGCACCCACCCAAGCAGCATAGCCTACATATAAAATAAGAAATAAAAAGAGTCCCCCACAGCTTATCGCATTTGCTGCTTTTACTGTCTTCCCCAGGCTTGAACTGTTGCTCCTGTTTCATGCCACCAGGCTTTGGAACCAGCTGAGTATGGACTGATACCTCCATAAACTGTAAGCTAAATCAACCTTTGCTTTCTTAATTTTGAGTGTCGGGTATTTTATCCCAGCAATAGGAAAAAGTAAGCAAGACAGGTATTATTTAATTTGCTATTGATTTCTAGTTTCACTGCATTATGATCCAATAATATGCATGGCATGATTTCCATTCTTCTGTGTATATGTAAGAATGCTTTTTTGACTATCATGTGATTTATTTTGGAGAAATTCCCATATGATGCTGAGAAGAATGTATACTTTTTGATATTATTGTTGAGTGGAAGAATCTGTATATATCTATCAAAACTGTGTACTTGAAAGTTTCACTCAACTTTAATATTTCTTTATTGATTTTTTTGTCTAATTAATCCATTTGTTTTGTGCTCCTACTATAATTGTTTATCTGATCTTTCATGTTTACTGATGTTTGTATTATCAAGCTGGGTATAATGTTTGGTGCATATATGCATATTTATAGTTTTATCTCTTTATATTAAATTGTTTCTTTAATCAACATGTAGTGACCTTCCTTCCCCCTTCTAATAATCTTTGGCTTGATGTCCAGTTTGTCTGAAAGTAGGATGGGTACTACTGTTTGTTTATGGATTTCCATTTAATTGAATGTTGTTTTTAATCCTCCCATTATTAAAATGTAATTTTTTAGACTAAATGTGTGTCTTTTTTACAACATATCTTCAGAATTCTTTTCTTGATTTTTTATTCTAATATGTGTCTTTTTTACTAGGAAATTGAGACTATTCACATTGAGTTTTATTACTAAGAAACACTGACATATCTGACATTGCTTTATTTTCCTCATTGATTTTCTTCCATTTTTCCCTTTTTCTTAACTGTTCACTCTGACATTTTGGCATTGTTGGATTTGTTATCTCTAGGTATTTCTTGATTTTTTTTTTGCAGTGCTGGCTTGTTGGGAATAAATTTAATGCAATTTTATTTTGTATAAAATATATCTTTTTCTTCCATCAATTTTAAATGCAAGTTTTGCAATATAGATAAGTTGAGGCACTGATAGTTGTTTTCTTTTAGTACTGGAAACACTCCACTCCCTAGCTCTCCTGGCCTTTGAAGTTTACACTCAGAAATCTGACATTAGTCAAAGAATTCTAATCAGTTTACATTTATGAGTGAGTCATTGCTTTTATCTCCCCATGTTGGATTTCTGTAATTTTGAGTATGATACATCATGGAGACGTTCTTTATTGACTGTGGCTGTTTAGCACTCTATATGCTTCAATTTTCTATATTTTAATTATTTCCCTACATTTAGAAACTTTTCTGCTATTATATTTGTCAACAGATTTTTTATGCTATTTGTGCTGTCTTCTGATTTTTATTAATTAAATTTAATATTGCATTAGTCTTTTGTGCAAAAACTAGCAAGCTTTCTACCCATTTTTCCTGTTCTATTGCTATTTCTAAGGTATCTCTGAATAACTGTCAAACTCAGCCACCTTATCCTCTACTTCAGACACTCTATTTCACATACTTCATTTTTGTTGCCCATATTCGCAGTAGACATTTTAATCTCTTAAATTTATATTTAAAACATTTTATTGACCACAATTATTTGCTAAACTAATCATTCAATTTTTGTTCTTTTTGTTTATCTCATCTAGGTTTTTCTTTGTGATTTATGTAAAATCTCCAATTATTTCATTTATTACATCCACTATCTGGGTAAGTATATCTTCTTTGAACTTGTCAATCATTTTATTGATGTGTATTGATGTCCTCATTCTTTTCAAAAATTCAGCTGTCTGTCTTGATTTCCCTGTGGGTTGGTTTTGGGTATGTGAGGATGTTGCAAGTTTTTGTTGCCTCATGTATCTATTTTTTTTATCTTTGGTCTTGTTGTTGTTGTCATTTGTTTGTTATGTTCGGTACATAATTTTGTAGATATTTAAGTGAAAAGAATTTTTTGCTAATCTGGAGATCGCTTTAGTTAGTGTCTGCTTTTCAGTGATGTGATCTAGGTGTGGCTAACTTTATGCCCCTTTCTCTATCCTGATATCTGAATATCTCCATTGATTTGGGAGGGGAAGACACAGTGTAATTGACTCACTCCTTAATTCTCTCAGAAATAATTCCTAACAACAAAAAGGTAATCCAAATGTAGGCATACAAAGAAAAATTATCTATAGTAATATATATGCCACATTAGAAATAATGCATGAGTCAACAATAAAAATAACATCATAGACAAATTGGATATTGACATATCATAGTGACCAATAAGGTACCAACCTTAGCTGTAGAGAAGAGTCTGTAATTATAGCATAAACACAAACTAAATATTGACATAAAGTATATCTACTAAAATGTGACAATTATATCTCCAAAATTATAGAAAAGAATTAAACAGAAATAATATAGAAGTAAATAACTATCTAAAGGTTGATGAAGTTTAATAACTATGATGGTAAATCTAGAGTGTCTATGGCATGGGAGAATGAAAAAAGAAATAATAAAAAAATGAAACAATGGAAGATAAGAAGGGAGATAGTAAAGTAAGATAGAATAGCTTATTAAGGAGTATAACACAATTAGTAAAATTAGATAAAGGTACTGGAAAAGAACAAATGTGAAAAGAAAGCAAAGACAAAAATAAAAAACAAAAATAAGGAAAGAAGAAAAATGAAGCAAAAAGTTAAAAAGGACAATTTCCCAAATGTAAAAAATAAAAAGCAGAAAAGAAAGGAGAGAAATATTAAAACAGAAATAAAATATTCTCAGTATTTTTGAGCGATCAGTTTCATTTCATAATCTCCAGATTTGGAATTGATTAAATAACACTTTTCTCTTCTAGCTTTACTACCTGTGGGTTTGTGAGTTACTCCCAAGTTCTAAAAGCTTTTCTGTTCTTTCAACCCAGGCTGTGGCATTTGTACAAATTGAGCCATGTCTTAGTTCACATTGGTAGTGGAAGAAAACAATCAGATTTTTGAAGCGTGCTGAATGCAGCCAAGCAGACTATTTGATTTAATCTCAGTATTTTCAAAGCGAGCCACTGCTGAGAGCCATATAAGCCAAATGTGGCTTTGTACCATGGAGGATGTTGCCCTGTATTTTTCTAGTCATGAATTTAAATTTCTTAGGACTCCTATGTCTACTCAATTCTGTCTATACACCTGTATCCTCTGACTGTTTCTTACCCAGTCACTCTAGGAAAGTGACAATGGGAACCATGAACTAAAGGTTATTTTTTCTCATTGTTCTGAGCCTCAGTCTTAAGTAATCAACCACTTTTAAAATGGCATCTGATTAAAAACTCTTTGGCATATAATCTAAATTTTTAATCAAGTCTTTTTCTGGCAAGGCCAATAAATGTCTTTGTAGTTTAAAATAAATCATGTCATCATATTTATATAGCAATCTAGGCTCTTTATTAAATATTCTGCCTTCATGAGTAATATTCGCAGTTATGAAATGCAAACCAAAAAGATCATTGTCATTATTTAGTAAGTCTTACAATAAATTTCTATGTTAATCAACTTTCCAGCAAAGCTGCTTTCCTCATAGTGGTTGAGAAGGAGAGAGAAATACAGGAGATGCTGGGGTTCCAATAATCACTTCAGAGATACGTTCCAATGACCTAGCTTCATTCAATTGGACTCTACCTCTTAAAATAGGTATTATAAAAGTGAAAGGGAAGGAAATTGTTCTAAAGGATATAATGGTATGTATAGTGTGTAAAATAGATGACCATAATACTGAGCTTTTGTTAGATCATTGAACAGAAGAGTTTGTGCAGTCAATGTTTGAGAGTCTAACCACGTTTTATGCTTAGATTTTTTTAACTCTAACAACTATTGTCAAGTGTATGAACTAGTGATTTTTATGATGTTAATATTTTTTTGAACTCTGTATTCTACTTTTCTTGTTTTTTCTATTTTGTCTTTTAATTTTCTTTTCTTTCTCTCTTAAAATAAAATTTTAAAAAATGTATCACAACCTAGTCCTGATACAGATTGGTGATACAGATTAGTGATCAGGTGTTCAACACACAAGCCTTTGAAAGTTTATCATAATTGAAACTTTAAAATTTTTCATTGAAAGTTACAGAATGTATTTTCATTGTTTAATGCAAATAGCACTGATTATTTCAAGTCTAGAGGAATAATCTACATTAGATTTTTTATTTTATTGAATTTATTTTATTTTAATTGCATTGAATTTAAATAAAAATTATGTAAAAAAGGTAGTTATAAATAATAGACAATCATGTTTGTCTAACCGTACTGAGCCTGGTGAAATCTCACC
Source organism: Hydrochoerus hydrochaeris (assembly GCA_004027455.1). Classification (NCBI taxonomy): domain Eukaryota; kingdom Metazoa; phylum Chordata; class Mammalia; order Rodentia; family Hydrochaeridae; genus Hydrochoerus; species Hydrochoerus hydrochaeris. The sequence continues at coordinate 722,394 of PVLA01000165.1, read as the reverse complement.
TCCCAAAACTTATGGAACTATATTAATGTCTTTTAGAAACTATTTGTAACTGAATAATTTCTGTTTTGGTATTATTTACATGTTTTCCAAGTTATCCTTCCAGTTATCAAAGTTTTTCTGTACTAAAGTTATGGTTTTGTACTTATATGAATATTGAGCACTTCTAGTTCATATTTTTAAATTTAGTACTGAAATTTGTCCCAATTTTACTGTCAGTGATCAGATTAATGGTCTCACAAGTCCAGACCTTGTTGAACTTGTAGTAAAATTTAGAACTCAACAGAAATAAAATTGTGAGACCCATTATTAGATTGGAACAAAAAAATTAACAACTGATGTTTTAGTTTTCCAATAAAATGTAATTTTCAATAACCTACTGAAATAAATCTAATGTAAGGTACCAATGATGTCTATGACATAGTCATAAATTTTCTAGAATGTATTTTATTTCAATGCATTATAAATGTCATTTGATCTAGAAAGTTTAAGTCTTAAATCATTCGTGGTTGTTAGTCTTTCTGAAGATCTTGTTTCACATTGTGAGCAAGAATCCAGTTTCGTTCTCTTCTGTTTCTATTTTTCTAATCATATAGATTATTTAACAACATTTGAGTAATGATGGCCTCTCTTTTCTATGAACTGGTGTTGCTATGGAAGTACTCTTAGGGTCAGTAAAAGTGTCAATCTTCTTCTAATGTGTCTTTCCAGATCCTTATAAACTTACGTTTCAAAGTTTCTAGGAGTGAGCGATGTTCCTTGAAGCTTGAAAGTGAATATGATTAATTGCAATATGACAATACCCACTTGTGTGGCTTAAGACATGACGTCAAAGTCAAAGCTTTCCAAGTATCTCTTCCTCTTAATAGTCCATGTAGCTTAAATTGACAGTAAGTCAATCCATTGATAAGGTTAGGGTCCTAATATCTATTCACCTTTCTAGACCTCACTTCTGACCATTTGAGGCACTGGAGCTCAAACTTTCAACACAATGAGTGTTTTGCAGCCAATTTTTAATTCCAAATAACAAAATAAATTTTAAAACTGGGATAAAAATGTATGAAGTTTTAGTTAGGTAATTCCCAGAGTATAGTCAAATTTCTTCTAGTTTCTTTTATAATCCTTTCATGTATTTTCTATTATAAAGCATACTTTTATAAATGAACAATGTTGTTTTTAATTAAAAGTGAAGCTTTTAAATTTGGAATTTGTTATATCTTAATAGCAGCTTTTGTACTTTTATCAGCCAAATTACTTTCTTAAGAAATTTCATGGTTCTGTCCTTTATGGCCTGTACAATAAATTACTGATATTTGAACAGACAGTTAAAGTTTTTAAGAAAGTAGCTATTTTTTAAAAAATAATTTTAATTCTTATGAAAAATATTTGCTTCTTTAAAAATATGTTCTTTTTCATGACAGATGGAATATATAAAATGCATATAATGTGTTATACATATGTGTACATAGATATAGGGAACAGAAATTTCTTATTATAAAGACATAAATATATATTATCTCTTCTTATTGATATTTCTTTCAGACTGAATTTAAAGATTTATGAAATTTTCATACCCTGAAATAGTCATTTTATTTGTTACTATTATTTCATGTTATTCTTTTGTAGTTAGTCAATATATAAAAAATTGCAGTGCTAAAATACTATGTGACTGAGCCTCATTTTACTCATAAGGTTAATTTATGCAAAACAAGTAAAAATTTAACATACTTTTAAATTTGACTACTACAAATGTATTGAGCACCCAATAAATGTAAGTACTATTAGACAAAGGGACATGAGAAATTTGTAAATTTATATTGTCATGGTTTGTGTCATTGACCCCCAAGCCTCATGAATTATGAACTCAACTAAATCTAGCATTTGTGATTGGTTCATTGTCTAGTGCTTGGATTGGTAGTGTGAATCCTACGTCTGAATGGGTGGAGCCAGCATATGATGTAACAGCAGGAAGGAAGTGTGTGTCTCTCTCTTGCCAATTTCTGCCTTGCTGTTTGCAGCTGCCGTGAACTGCAGCCTACCATGCCATCCTTGCTTGGAGCCAATTGAGTATGGACTGAAACATCCAAGAATTGTAAGAAATAAACTTTTCCTTCCCTAACTTTGGGCATCAGGTATTTTGTCTCAGCAATGAATAAAAGGTAACTAAGACACATATAAGATCAAAACAAAGCAGATTAAATTTAATAATTCATTTAGTCATGAAATTCCTAGTACATGCTGCAGCCAAAAGTCAAATGTTTTGGACTTATTTATTCTAATCTTCAACAGAAAAAAATTATAACTCTTTATCATTTCATTTATCATTTTGTAACTAAAATTAAAAAGATGGAGGATTCCAAGAATACTGAAATTATATTTGCACACCAAAGTTCATATAGTTGCCTAATATGGAAAGTAGCTATTTTTTTAAAAATAATTTAAATTCTTATGAAAAATATTTGCTTATTACATAAGCTTTTCTTATTACAAAGTTATTACATAAGCTTTGTCTTTATAACTGTGGTTTTCTATGACTTGAATATTTTCCACTCCAAAACTATGATGAAACTTAACTGCCAGTGTAATGAGACTGAAAGATAGACTTTAGGAATTGGGTCATGTAGACATGTCTTAGCAATGAGATTAATGCTTTTGAAAAATTGCTGGTGGGAGAGCTTTTATCTTGACCCTTTGCCATTGTTTCTTCTGCCATGTGGAGAAGCAAGAAGGCACTTTTCACAAGCCATCACCCAAATATTCGACTTCAGCTTCCAGAACTCTGGGAAAATAAATTTAAATTAGCTATACAATTTCAAGAGACAGCTATTCTCTTACATAAACAAAAAATAGATTGCATCTGGGATTTTCTTTTGATATCTATATATATACAAAATGGTAACAATTTTCACAAGAATTTATATAATTTTAATTTTAATATTAATATTTTAATTACTTATGAATTTGATTTTCTTTTTATTTAATACAAAAGATACGACAGAAATTTGTTTTCTTTACACATTAATATTTATTACACTTGCTGTACTATTTCTGAGACAGATTAACATAACATCAAAAAGGAGAGTTTTAGGCCCACAATTTCAAGAAATTCAGTCTATGCTCAGTTTGTTACAAGGCTGAAACATTCTGAAAGAAAGACATGATAGGCACACACACACACACACACACACACACACGGCTGAGAATTTAGCTCAGTGGCACAAGCACCTGCCTAGTAAATACAAGATTGTGAATTCAATATCTAGTACCAAAAAAAAAAAAAAAGACAAAGTCATTGTAGAGCAAAGATTCTTACAACATGAGAGACACAATGCAGAGAAAGGGAGTAGTGACAGGTATAAATAGGCCCTTGACTGAATATGTAATGCTCCATGACAGACACAGACACAGCCAAAATGTGCTGTAAGAATCTCCTAGGTGACTCCCAAGCCATTCACTTTGACACAACTGAACTCAATCACATTAATATTTTGAGCACTGCTGGGCTTTATTACAACTAGGTCAAACATGCTTATGGTGGCATTTTAATTAACCTCTAACCTAAATTTCATTTTTATTAGCATTCTTAACAATTTAGTATGCCTTAATCTTGTTCTTGTAACTATTTTTGGTTGTTTCTACAACATACCATTCTCAAAAACAATATTTCACCCAGAATGCATACAATAGATGAATATTTCATCTATTTAATTTTATGTTTTTGACATAGCCATACAATTACTAAATCTATGAAATTGAAATACATGTTTCTATATATGTTTATCTCACCCATTTCAATTCTATACAAATGTAATAATTCTTGAAATATATATGAGTACATGGAGTGGTATGGAAATAGGCATTAAAAAGGTAACATAACATATCATTGAATATTATAAATTCAGAAAATCATATATACTAAGATAATTCACTATTGGATAAAATAACCTATTCTGGGTTTCAGGTTTCTTGTTATCTAACCTGAGTTTTGTGTGTTTACTATCCCCTTGATGAGATATTTTGTTACAGTCAATTAATTTGAGCTAAAGATAATAGAAGAATCTGCTAGCAAGCAAATGACTTCATCATTACTATACACTTGGTAAGTGTACAACAATTCAAGGGAAGAGACAGTAAAAAGAAAAAACATTTCTAGAGATCATTTTTATGTTTTATCATTTTAGGATCTTAAATTATCAAGAATACAGTTTTTTTTAATCATCTTTCTTGAAAATACAATGTTATAAATTAGGCCCTAGGTTGAGCTGATACTATTTTGTCAACATAAAAATACCAAGCATATATTTAATTCCCTTCCAATTTCTCTATTTATGGCAATTCCTTAAATGACTGTAATAGCTACTGAAGTAGTTGTTGCCTGATTTTTCTCCTAAAACAAATTCTTGGCTTGTGGAGATGTAGCATAACACACTACAAATAGAATGAAAAATAACGACTAGCTACTACTGAATTTTTGAAACATTTTTACTATTGGAAATACTACCAGAAGAAAAGAGGACATATCAAATATTTGGGGTTGAAGAACTTTTAAATTTTAGTTTATTATTATATAAGTGTACATGTACATCATACATCTTAGTTTCTTGTCTCATCTTTTTCCTTCCCCTTTCTCTTACCCTAATATACCTCTTGATTCTCTTTTGGTATTTGTTTGTTTGTTTGTTTGTCTTTGTACAAGTTTGTGGTACTCAATATTTACATTCCTGGAGGTTTTTTAAATTTAGGGTTTGCACATGAAGGCCTATCATAAGTTTTAAAAGAAATAGATTTAAAGTCTATTTTCTATAAAAAAATGCATTTGTATTTTTTGAATACATTTACACTGCCTTCATTTTCCATTTCTTTATTTTTGTCCTCTAGAGTATCATAAAACCCTGAAATCAATAACAACTGTAAATGCATATATAAATCAGGATATTGCAGAAGTTCTGCTAAACACCCTCCATGACTCCCTGCATAGTAGACTGTATTAAAGGAGAAGTATTCTGAGTTTAGGGGGTTAGAAAATTTTACATTGGGAAGTCATCTCACCAGACCTTTTTCCTGGAGGAAACATTATCTTTATTACACAAGAAAGTAAGACAAAGCTTGCAGAATCTAATTGGAGATAAAAATTCCATGTGCCCAAGTGTATTGACTTGTTTCTGGGTTACAGAGCAGGGCCTAGAGAATACATACAGAACAATAACCATATTTTGTTTTCTTACTTATTATTGACAGTTATGTCATGATACAGCCATTGATATTCTAGATCATGGTCCTTTAGATAATTTAAGGAAGAATAATTAGCAAAACTCATGCACAAGATCTACTAGTATTACACTATCTGTATTTGACTTGACGTTGTTGTTTTGAAAAATTGTTTCCCATAATTTGAACACCTAACCTTCAGAAGTGAAAACACTGAAAAGCTGAGCGAGGCCATTAGCAAGTGTGGATGCCCTTGCTAAACCTTAACAAGACTAATTTTGTGTGCATTCTTACGTAAAACAGTCTTCCCAAAACTGCATTGGATTTGACTGAACATGTCAGAGCAATTCCTGGTATAAAGTATGATTTTCAGCAATAAGAAATCACTCTGTTTTTAAGATTCTATCTCTAGAGAGCTCTTTTTCTTCTTCCGTAAGTACAGTGATTCCCCTATAATCCTTTCTTGTTCCAAGAAGTTTTAACATATCCACTAATGGTGTGTAGCTACCATTTTGCCTTATGTGGAACCTGTGTCAAATGAGTTGAAAGCAGAACCACAAATAAAGTTTGAAGCATACTACTCCCTCACAGGCTTCTTCTGTCACACTTGCGTTCTGGAACTCATTGTATCTTTTGTAAAAGTTTTCATAAAATAAATGTTCTTTATTTCTTTTGGCAAAGCATGAAGGACAATGCTTGTTTTTTAAACAGTCCACTTGCTTTTAGCTCTGTGGGTCATTATAGGGGAATCACTGTACCTAAATTCTAAAGAAAAAAAAAAGGATTCTGTGATGTAATTGTTTCAATAAGCATCACTAACTTACTCTGCATAAAAATAAGTGCTTATCTTCAATTTTCTGACTTCTTTTTTTAATCAGTATCAGGGATCGAACTTACAACCAGGTGTTTGCAAGGCAGGCACCTATGCCATTGAGCTAAATCCCCAGCCAATTTTATGAATTTTCAAATGCCTTTTTATGCTTTCTTCTCAGATGTTTTCCCTCCATCATCTTTCTTTTGATTAACTTAATTTCAGTTAAAATTGGGGAAAACATAAAGTATCTTGGACAATAAATTGTACTTACATAGAAATGCTGGTATTTATGTAACAGTTACATACCTGAGACCTTGGGATTTTAATGCACAGCCAATATCATTATACCTCTTCTGTAGGTAAATCACTTCATTTGAAGTCTTCCTATCCTTATAGTTACAGGTTATATTTTAAATTCCATAAAATTGTTGTAGACTAATTTACTTACAGATATAAATAGCCTTTATTTTCTCTGCTACAGCAAACTATTAACTTGAACATTTCTATGTGAGACACTGTGGAAAACACAGCAAATTTGAATAATTTGGTAAATTGAAATATGTTAGGCTCTAATTTTGAAAAACAGTTTCTAAGTATACTCTTAATTACAGTTTTTGAATATATACACAGGAAACAAAATATCAACTAAAAATGGATAAAAAAAGAAAATTTTAAATTCTTGTTACACTGAGTAAATATTATTTAGCTAATTTCTGTCATTGTGTTATTGAGAATCATAGAAAAAAAACTTCAATGTCAAATCAAAGGGCAAGGGAATTTTTCATAAGAATGTCAAATAAGTTTTCCAAACACTTTTCTTGGTAATTTCTACTTTCTTTGAAAAGATTTGACTTTTCAAGGGCAGTTTTAATCATAATTTTAGAAATAAGAGAATTATACCATAAAAGCTCCACAGTGCAGATAATGGGAAGCACTTTTCATTCTTCTTTAAAATGTCAATGTGAATTTAATATATTTTTTATGCTATCAGTAGAATGGTGTCTCAATATAACTTCTTACTCATAAGGATACTTTCAATAATTACACAGTATGTAATCTCAGAAATATGTTGTAGTCATGATATATTATTTAAATAGTTCTTTTTATTCAAAGGCTTAAACTCCCATAAATATTACTCAGTTTTACATTGGTGATCAAAAAGAATCACTAGACAAATTCTTGCCTTTATAATGTATAAACTATTGCTTTTATAAGGAATAAAATTATATAAATGCTAGGTTATCACAATGCAGTTAAACAAATGATAAACATTATAAGTAGCATGTATTACCATAGGCTCATATGCATTTTTTATATTACTTTGAACATGACATCCTATTGAGGCAGGGAACTGCTACACCCTTTTCAACAGCTTTCAACAAGACAATGATACAGATGTTTCTGTAAGATGACCACAGAATATTTTTCTTATTTAATGGGAAGAGCATCATAAAATTTACTATTTGCAGTATCCAGAATTAATTATGGCAGCTTATTTAAGGTAAGGCAATAATCAGGAAAAACCAAAGTTACTGGATAAAATAATAATTTTATTTTTCAGTGGGGGTGTATCAGGAATCCATCTCAGGACCTTGCACTTGCCAGGCAGGCACTTGCACTGCTGAGGTATATCCCCAGCCCAAAATAAGATTTTAAATTAAAAGTGATTTCAATATTTTTGCTAATGCTTTTCAATAACAATGTAGAATTTGGTACAAGTTCACTGTAAAACTATTATGTTTAAAACAGAAAATATAGTGATGTGTAGATAATACTTCTTTTTTTTAGATATTACCTCTTAATCACACTAGGGACATTGAATCTATGATGGGATCATCAGAAATCTTTTTTAATTTTTTTTTATTTTAAAGAGAATAAAACAAAAGAGGACAGATCTAAGCAGATCAGAACAGAACAATGTAAGCAACATAGCACTTCACAACAAAACAAATGGATATTCACAGTAGCTATCATAATCTCTCTTTCTTTGAAATAGTTGAACTTAGCTGTATACACAATAATCTCAAACATAACATAATAGAATAAAACAACTCAAGAGAATGAAAGTATTTCAAGGTATTCTGAACCAAATAACTGAAGATGGACAATGGCTAGTATATTATCTCATTTTCCATAAAAATTTTGTTTATACTATCATACATATTAAAATCCAATAAAACACAACATGATAGAACCAATGGTAATAGAAAAACAAAAGCATGGTAGGACTTCAGAGCAAGATGATATCAAATCAACAATGGCTGCCATATTGTCTTTTCTTCAAAGTAACTATTCATAACATCACATATAATAAGATCAAAAAAAAGAGAATAAAACCATTCCAACCAATGGACAAAAACATAAGACTTCAAAGCAATATAATGTTAAACCATGATTACCATAAATCTTCTGTACTCTTACTATTTCTTACACTAGGGAGACTATATCGTATTTATACATGTGAGTTTGATTTATTTCACTTATAAGTATGGATTCAAGTTGCATCCATTTATTTATAAATATCTCAATGTGATAATAATTTATAGCTGAGTAGTACTCCATTGTATAAAAGTACCACAATTTTTTTATCCATTCCTCGGTTGATGGGCACTTAGGTTGTTTCCAAGATCTGGCTGTTAAAAATCATGCTGCTATAAACATGGGTGCACATATATCACTGTAGTAAGATGTTTTCAGTTCTTCTGGGAATATGCCTAAAAGTGGAATAGCTGGGTCAAATTGGACCTCAAACCCGAGCTTTTTGAGGTATCTCCAGATTGACCTCCAAAGTGGTTGCACCAGTCTACACTCCCACCAACAGTGCAGAAGAGTTCTTTTTCCCCCACAGCCTCTCCAGTATTTGCTGTTGGTAGTTTTCTTGATCCTGGCCATTCTTTTTGGAGAGAGATGGAATCTCACTGTGGTTTTTTTTTTTTTTTTTTTGCTTTTCTCTAATGACTAGTGATGATGAACATTATTTCATGTATTTATTTATCATTCATTTTTCTTCATCTGAGAACTGTGTGTTCATCTTGGATGCCCATTTTTGGATTGGGTCTTTGAATTTTGGAGGTCTGATTTTTTTTACTTCTTTATAAGTTCTAGACAGAAGTCCTTTGTCTGAGGGACAGTTCACTAAGATTTTTTCCCAGTTTGTGGGTTTTCTTCTCACTATGCTGGAGATTTCTTTGGACAAGCAGAAACTCTTTAATGAGATGTGATCTCAGTTATTGATTCAGGGAAGTATTTCCCATGTAGTTTGGTTCTTGTTCATGAATTATCTACCAACACCTATGTCTTCAAGATTTTTACCTACTTTGTCTTCCAACAGACTTAGTGTTTCTGTTTTAATATTTAGATCTTTGATCCATTTAGATTTTAGTTTAGTACATGGTCACAAGCATGGGTCTAATTTTAGTTTTCAGCATATGGAAAGCCAGTTTTTCCAGCACCATTTATTAAAGAGATTATCGTTCTTCCAGTGAACATGCTTGGCCCCTTTATCAAAGATAATGTGGCTCTGTGTGTTCATAGTTGTATCTTCTAGTCTATTCCATTGATCTTCAGGTCTGTTTTTTTTTCAAAACTATGTTGATTTTATTATGGTAGCTTTGTAGTTTAACTTCAAGTCAAGAATTGTGATGCCTCCTGCCTTGGCTTTGCTGCTTAGAATTGCCTTTGCTATTCTAGGTCTCTTCTGGTTCCAGACGAATTTTAGGAATGATTTTTCTAGATCTATGAGGTATATTAGTGGTATTTTCATTGGGATTGCATTGAATCTGTATAACAATTTTGTGAGAATGGTCATTTTCACAATATTTATTCTTCCTATCCATGAACAAAGGATGTCTTTCCATTTACTGAGGTCCTCTTTGATTTGTTTTTTGAGGGTATTATAATTTTCCCTGTACAACTCTTTCACATCTTTCATTAGATTTTTTCCTAAGCATTTCATTTTTTTGGATGCTAGTATGAAGGGTGTGGCTTCTCTTATTTCTCTCTCAGTGATTTTGTTGTTAGTGTATAGAATGCTACTGATTTTTGAGTATTGATTTTGTATCCAGCTACATTGCTGAATTTATTTATTATATCTAGGAGTCTTTCAATGGAGGTTTGAGGGGTCTTCTATGTAGAGTATCATGTCATCTGCAAATAATGATTATTTAACTTCCTCTTTTCCTATCTTTACTCCTTTTATTTCTCTCTCTTTTCTAATTGCTCTGCTAGTATTTCCAGTACCATGGTGAACAGGAGCAGTGATAAAGGACATCCTTATCTTGTGCCTGATTTCAAGGTAAAGGTTGTCAGATTTGGGTCATTTAATATGACACTGGCTATTGTTTTGTCATAGATGGCCTTTATCATATTGAGGTAAAGAACGTCTATTCCAATTCTCTGTAAGAATCTTATCATGAATGGGTTTTGCATCTTACCAAAAGCTTTTTCTGCATCTGTAGAAATGATCATGTGATTCTTGCTTTTGGCTCTATTGATATGGTGGATTACATTTCTTGATTTACAGTTGTTGAGCCATCCCTGCATACCTGGGATGAATCTCACTTGGTCATGGTGTAAAATCTTCTTGATGATTTGCTGCATCCCATTTGCCAATATTTTATTGAGAATTTTTGTGTCTATGTTCATAAAGGAGATTGGCCTGTAGTTCTCTTTTTTACTTGGGTCTTTCTCAGGTTTTGGTACTAGAGTGATATTTGCTTCCAGGAATGACTTAGGGAGAATTTCTTCCCTTTCAATTTCATTGAAGAGTTTGAGGATTGTAGGCATTAAGTCATCTTTGTATTTCTTGTAGAATTCTGCAGTGAATCTGTCTGGACCTGGGCTCCTATTTGTTGGTAGGGAATTGATTACATTTTCAATTTCATTAATAAAAATTGGGTTATTCAGAAGTTTTACATCTTCTTTATCCAGCTTTGGTGGTTCATATGTTTCTAGGAATCTGTCTATTTCTTCTGTGTTATTGAACCTATGAGAGTAGAGGTTTTCAAAATAGTTGTTGATGATCTTCTGTATTTGCACAGGGTCGGTAGTGATTTCAACTTTTTCATTCTGTATTGCATGAATTTGAGTCTTTTATTTCCTTTTTAAAATTAGATTGCCTAGGGGCTTATCAATTTTATTTATTCTTGCAAAGAACCAACTCTTTGATTCATTGATTTTTTGTATTGTTTTCTTAGTCTCTATTGCATTAATTTCTGCTCTGATCTTTATAATTTCCTCCCTTCTTTTGGCTTTGGGCTTGGCTTGCTCTTCTTTTTCTAGATGTTTGAGGTGTAATGTCAGGTTGCTTATTTGTACTCTTTCTGTTTTCCTAATGTGGGAACTAAGTGCAATAAATTTTCCTCTGAGGACCACTTTCATTGCATCCCACAGGTTCTGGTAAGTTGTATTTGTATTTTTGTTTGCTTGTAGATATTGTTTAATTTCCTCTTTAATTTCCTCTGTGACCCACTGATTGCTCAAGAGTGTATTATTTAAATTCCATGTGTTTGTGGGGTTTTTGCAGTTATTTTTTATCATTACTTTCCAGTTTCATGGTGCTATGATGTGATAACATGCATGGAAAAATTTTAATTCTTTTGCATTTACTTAAATATGTTCTGTGGGTTAGTATATGGTCTATTTTAGAGAATGTCCCATGTACTGCTGAGAAGAATGTATATTCTGATGTTGTTGGATGGAACACTCTGTATACATCTATCAAATCCATATGTTCACAGGTGTGATTCTGTTCTGTTATTTTGTTGCTGATTTTCTGTCTAGTTGATCTATCCCTTTGTGTCAATGGTGTGTTAAGATCTCCTGTTATAATTGTGTTATTGCCTATTTGATTTTTCATTTCTGTTAATACTTGCTTTGTGTAGTTGGGTGCTCTGGAATTTTTGGTGCATATATCGTTAAGATTGTTACCACTTCCTGTTGAAGTTTTTCCCTAACTCATATGTAGTGACCTTCTTTGTCTCTTCGGACCATTCTTGGTTTGAAGTTCACATGGCCTGCAAACAGAATAGCTACCCCTGCCTTTTTTTTTTTTTGAGTTCCTGTTTCATGGAGTATTGTTTTCCATCTTTGACTTTCAGTCTATGAGTTTCCTTTTGGGTTAGATGGGTTTCTTGTAGACAGCATATGGTTAAACATTGCTTCTTGATCCATTCTGCCAGTCTGTTTCTTTTAATTGGTGAATTGAGGCCATTTACATTAATAGTTATAACTGTGATACATATATATATATATATATATATATATATATATATATATATATATATTGGTTTATTGTTGACATGTTGTCTTTATGATGTTGTATCTTTACCTTTCCATTCTGTTCAATTGTCTGTCTTGCTTAGTGGTTTTTCCTATGTGTATCTAGAATGTCTTTCAGTATTCTTTGTAGGGTTCATTTGGTGATCATGATGTTCTTCAACTGTTCTTTGTTATGGAAGTACCTTATTTCTCTATCCATTTTGAAGAACAGCTTTGCAGGGTACAGCTGTCTGGGTTGGAAGTCGTTTTCCTTTAGGATCTGAAACACTTCACTTCATGCTCTTTTTGACTTCATTGTTTGTGTTGAGAAGTCTGCTGTAATTCTGATAAGTTTTCCTTTATAGATGATCTGTCTTTTCTCTTTAACAGCTTTTAATATTCTGTTCTTATGTTGGATTTCTGGGATGGTGATTATTATATGTCTGGGTGTAGTTTTGTTTTGGTTATGGTTATTTGAAGTTCTACATGCTTCACTAATCTCTATGTCAGTTTCCATACTCATGTTTGGGAAGTTTTCAGCTATTACTTCTGTAAATAGCCTCTTGATATCATTTGTGTTGTCCCCTTCTTTTGCATTTATGCCTATTAATCTTATTTTTTTTTCTTTGCATCATCTTGAAGCTGTTGAATTGTTATTTCCTGATTTCTTGTTATTTTTAGGTGATCTTTCCTTTCCTGTTCACTAGCTGCAATCTTATCTTTGAGGTCTGAGATTGTATCTTCACTTTCATTGAGGTGGTTTTTGCAACTTTCAATAGAATTTTTGATTTCCTATATACTCTTTGAATCTGATTCATACATTCTGTTTGTTTCTTAAACTGTTCATTTAGGGATTCTATCATTTTGCTTTGTTCTCTAATTTTTTAGCTGTGTCTTCATTGGATGCATTCAGTATTTCTTGCACTGCTTTTATCACTTCTTCTTTTACCTGGGAGTATATTTCTGATTTGAGTTCCCTCATAGCTTCCCATACTTGCTTCTTTATTTCAGTTGATATAATTTCAGACATTTCAGGTGAATGGCTAGTATTTTCTTCCATGTACATGGCTTGTAGTGTTCTTGTCATGGGCTGGAGGTTTGAGATTGCATTTTGGTCTTTTGTTTTGTTATTTTCCTATATTTCTGTGTTTCCAGCAATGTTCCAAAGCTTTCCCTGGATATGTTGGAAATCACCTCCTGTACCCTCTGCCACTGGGACTCATTTGGCCCTGGCTCCCCTTGCACAGTGGGCCTGGCTTCCCTAGTTGAAAGAAGGTTGTGGGGTGCAGTCCACTCAAGCCTGTGAAACCTGTGGAGCCTAGTCCAGTGTCCTAAGGGGGCTGGGTGGGCACCCAGCCACTAGGATTGATGGTCCCAAACTTTTCCGGGACTGCCATGGTGAGCTGCAACTCACCTCTGTGGTGGTGGGGTGGGCCTCTCTCAGGAATCTTTGAAGGGTCTGTAAACAAACAACTCAGTATCACTAAATACTCATAGGGCTCAACCAATAAAATAGAAATATTAGGTATTAGAAAAGAGGAAATATTATTTAAACACTTGGCTGGACAAAGAGATGGAAAGAACAAAGGAGAATCTATAAGAGACCAGGAAATTACTACAGGAAACAGCTACTAACTTGGTGATTTGTGGGTGAAAAAAGGAGGAAATGTAGACCAAAAAGATATGAAAGATGATAAGGTGATGTAGAGCTAGGACTTTGGCATGGAGATGCTACTAAGGCCTGTCTGTAGTTGGCACCTCAGGAGTGGTGCATGAGTTTTACTTTAGAACAATTTTTTTTGTTTAAAGTAGCATAGAACTATGATAGCTCCTGGAACAAATCACCCAACCACATTAATATTGCAACCTAAGTTTCCAGTGGAATAAAAAGTCTTTAACCATGCATGTATTTATGTATGTATTTAGAGAAATACTTTGTACATTATTGATTTATCCTGTAAAATATATAGCAGTTTCAAAATCTGGGACTACATATGTGTTTGGGTAACTTAAAGTGAAAATATCTAAGTCACTGGAACAGTATTAGTATTGTATTGACACCTAGGAAAAAGAAACATCATTTTCTTCAGCTTTAGAACACTTGCCCTGTAAATCCAATACCTGTCTCCTTAAAAATTTCTCAAAATATTTTAGAACATTTATTCTTCCATGAAGTATTCTTTCTCTGTGGTGTTGATGATGCTTGGTCCAGGGTCTACTTTCCATTGGAATTTATCTTCCTCATTTTATTTCTATCTTTCTTCATGAAATTATACCCCTGAATAGGCAATTGTGGTGATCTAAGTGCTTCAGTTCTGCATTGAAGTCATCCAGGTTAGAATCCAAATTCCTTTTCTTCAACTCTCTTGATTTTATTGCTTATTCAATGAAAATAATAACACTTACATCATGTGATTCTTTTAACATTAAACAAGATCATATATTAAAAGCAATTAAAATACTGGTTAAAATATAAGGAGTGTAAATATTAATATATATTAGATATCATGGTCAGCCCTTCAAATATTGGTGTGTCTGAAGACTACCGCAGACTTGCTTTTCTTTTACTTCTTTCTTGTTTAGAAAACACCTCTTATTCTCTCATGGTTTCAAGTTTCTTTGTAGACTGAAAGTTCTTCAAATTGCATATTTTGAGTTCTAATGTAAGAATTCCAGTTGATAGTAATCAACCTCTTACACAAAACATCTACCTAAAACAGCATGTACATGAATTACAAATAATATACTCATTTTGTACACTTTAATATTGTTCAACAAGTTTGTAAAGCTTGAAATAATTTTGCCACTTGATTCATAAATATCTTTCAATTTTCACAGCCAATTAACCACTCAGTCAGTCTTCCTCTTTCATATAAAAGTTCTACTTCTTTTTTAATCTGATTTTGTTATAATCTGTGTTTCTCAAAGAAGCAGCTACAATAATCTTTATTCAAATAAGATATTTTCTTATAAATTAATCATATACAGATATTTATACTGATTTCCTACTAATATAAAATTCACCAATATCTTGCCATGATCCCATGAATAAAATCAATACATTTCTATTAATCTTATAAAGCACTGAATTCTCTGAGGCATGTACTTTTTCAGCAATGCTGAATATTTTAAACTACTCAGTAGACTAAGGAGAGTTATATTTAAATGTAATTGCTGTGTATATGACTGCTTTTTTCCTATCATTAAGAAGATTTATGCTATTATTATTTGCATCTGAGTGGGAACCTCAAACACTTCTAACCAGTAAAGTATGGTAGAAGTATGATAAAAATGATCTTAAATGTCTTGTAAGGCTTAGGCATGAAAAGAATGTCTCTTTCTTTCTTTCTTTCTTTCTTTCTCACTGTATTTCTTGTTACTTCCTCTCATCTCATCCATATTTCCATCTCCACTTCCACCTTCATCTCGATTTTCATATCTGTCATTTTTAGGATGTTTACCTTAAGACCACACCTTTATACTGTGCAAACCCTAGAATAGTCCATGTGTAAATACTTTCAGGAGTTCCCCAAATAGAATGGAACCACAGTGCAGCTCTGATGGCTGGCATCAATAATCATGAATGGAAGTAAAATTTGTCTGGTGCATAAAAATTTAAGTGAAATAATTTAAACTACAAAGTTTTGCTCTAGTTTTGTTACATGATCATAATACCTGAAATATGCATCATAATGTGTATTTTATGAAAGACTTGTCTTCCTTTTCCTGTAATATTTTGTAATTTTCTTACCTCTCATATCATCCAACTCCCATAGAAACATTTATTTTTAATAACTTTTACATATTTACTTTTAATTTAATGTTATTTGTTTTAGTCTCTTTTATTAATGTCATAGACTTATTGCATTGTGAAAAATGCACTAAAATTATACCAAGCTGTTATGGCTATAAAATGTCACTGAGATATTTTACATTGCAAATAATTTTCTGAAAGATTAGTCTTAGACAAATTTTTGATATTTACTTCTATTAGTTTATAGCCATTCAGTTTATAGTCATTAGTAATTCAGTTTATAGTTATAATTTTACTTATAAGACCACTTAGTTTGAATTTTCTATTTTTATGGGATTCATAGCACCAGAAAAAAATTAGAAAGTTTTGAAATAGGAGAGAATGTATTTCTTTTATCACTGAATAAGTCCCAATATGTATAATGCTTGGATGTCATCTGAAACATAATAACAATTTTAAACAATCAAACAAATGAACAGCCCACCTAAATGTAGGTATAATTTGAATGTAGCTATAGAATCTGATATTTATAATATTTTATTTACAGTCAAGTAAATTTTTTGCTGCAGTATCAAATTTAGCATCTGTAAAGAAACATTTCTTTTTTATTTTCTGTAAACATATTTCATCTCAAATCAATTTCTCAGTAAATGGAAATTCAGTTAAGAGAATTTCTGTTACCCAGGTACAAAACATGGAAATAACTTATTTCCTGCTTTTCAATTATTACCAGAAAGTACATTTGTTGTAGGTCATTATCATATGTGAAATCTGCTTGCTTTGCACTATTCCAAAACACATCATCACAGTGTCGACTCACATAGTTACCCTCACATAGCATCCTTGTATGGTATTAGTAAATGTTATTATGGGAAACTTTGAACAGTCAATATTCTTTAATCTACAGTCTTCCTCTCTTTCTTCTAAGGACAAATTTTCTTTAAAGATGATCCTTGACCTACAAGAAAATCATTTGTGAGGAATGATTGTTTTAATACCCAGGTCCAAGGTGCTTTTTCTCCTATCAGTCAACAATATAGCATTCTAAATCCCACTAGAAAGCAAGTGTTCACTCTCAATGTTTAAAACTAATAGTCTTCAGAAACATGCAATATTATATAAATCAGTCTTAGGATGGTGATTTTCCTATGATATCCAATAAACTGAAAAGTTTGATTCTTCTTACAATTATTATAGACATTTTCATGTTGAAATTAATAAGTCCAAAACCTGGTTAAACTGTTGAGAAGGGTAACAGTAATGCATTTCCTTGTTTTTCTGAACTATTAATCAGTTTTTTTATTGTTTCTGTTACTATGATCTGTGCTGTGTTTCTCTTGACATATTTTATGTAAAATAAAGTGAAAATGTTTGTCTTTTTTTTACATATTGAAAGTACAAATCATGTTTTGACTCAAAATCTTTTTTTTTAAATCAGTACCAGTTGACTTAAAATCTTAAGATTAAAATATTCAGAGTAGTCAAATACTTAATTTTGATTTGAAATAAAATCAAACAGCTAAATTGTCTAATATTTACAATAAGTATAGTTCCATAAGAGATTGACATTAAAATATGTTTTCCTTCCATGAATATTTCCATAATGGTTCATGAATTCTGCAAATAAATAATAAACATGCTTTCCTTTATTTTGTTCTCATGTATAATCTAAAAATTACTAACATTATAAAGTAACAATTAGGTCATTGTCTGTATCTTAAATTACCATAAAAATAATATGAATTTTTTCATGTCAATACCTGGAGAAACAATCTAAAAAGGAAAAGCCTCAGTATATATAGAATATCAACATTTCCATGTATACACACATAGATGCACAAATGTTCATGTCCATAAATGTTGGTACATGTATTACCAAATCACTATTTTCATTTTTAAATATGGAACTAATTTAACTGGATATAAACTGGGTAACCTAGAAATCATGTTTCCAAAATGTAAAACAAGTTATTTTCCTGTGTCTATTGAGTGGCAGGTGATGAAAATGAATTCCTTGCAGGCAGAAGCACTTCATATGAGAACCATGTATAAAATAAGCTTTAAATTTAATTTTGAAAAATAAATCAGTAATTTTAAACAAATAATAACATTTTTAAGAATATTTGGAAAAAGTAACCAAATATTGACATGACAATAAAATCTATAATTGTAGATGTTAAAACATTCTTTCAAAAGTTGAAATCAAAACAGACCATTCGTAAAAATGCTAAAATTCTAGACAATGCTGTTATCATATATGAACTAAAAGAACTATGTATAACATTACTCCTAAATGTTGAAATATTGTTTCTTTATCAGATACATTAAAAGCCTGAACAATAGGTGGGATCATAAAGCAAACATCAATTATAAAATATTAAAACTGTGATGAACATATTTCCTGAATATATGGTAATTAAAGCAGATATTACAAATAAATATCAAATATTTGTCATGGGAGTTAAGCAATACACTTCTAAATAAGTTATAGGTAAAATTAAAATATAAAACAAAGAATAGAAAAAGAAGATAAAACAAGAAAATAAAACGAGAAAACAGAGAGATTATCTTTAAATTAGACATGGCAGAATATAGTTAAAAGTAATCCATGATTTCTGAGAAATTTCAGGAATTTTGGCATCTAATCACAAAAAGAAAAGCTGTGGATTACAATTAGCACTTTTTAAAGATTAATAAATTCTTACTTCAATGTAACTGTTTATGCACAGTAACTTTATGGTAAGAGAAAGAATGTTATCTATAAATCTCATAAATATTTGGTCACACTCAGAAAGACTTCCATGGGTTAAGCAGAAGAGAGGGAATGTTTACTTAATAGAAGGCTCATTTGGAAGAACAGAAAGCATTCAGATATTTAACAAATGCTAATTTCATTAAATGCTTTATACAAACAAGCAGATGTTCATGGTAAAATTTGTTGTGGTGGTACAGAATCAATAGCACTTCAGTTGTATAAGTACTGATTATAAATCCAATTTTAAAAATCAGGTGTAGAAAGATATATTTAGTGTTTGGGATGTGTTGATCACTTAAGAAATCTAAGCCTGTTTTCCCCTCTTTCCTTCATGAAGTTTGGAAATGTCTAAGTTATGTGATTGTGATTTGTTCCTTTATAACTGTTATTTTGCTGTAATTTCTCTTATTGTTGTTTTGTGAAGTATTGGAAAAGTGGTAGCTTACTAATGGGAATTTTGGACTTCTTCCAACTGCAATCTCATTTGATAAATTTTCATTCTGTTTTTAATTTATTGTCATGATATGTCCTTGATTGTTTCATCCATTAGTGATCGCTTGACCCACTCTGATTATTTAGAGTTAGGATTGTGAGAAACATACAATGAGAGTTAGATATCGTTTAGATTGGTAGAATAGAATTTATAGTACTTAATTACATGTAGAATTTAAACTCCTTGCCACAAATATATCATGACAACACCTTGTGTAATTATTTATGTTATTTGCTGACAAATACTTCAACACAGAATCATAATAATGTAATTTAAAATTACTACACTAGGATCTGTTAAATCTACATGATTATTAATGTATTATTCTTATTTTCCAATTTCTGCATCATAAAATGTGATTGAAAACATTGGTGAAAGTTTAAATTTTAAAAAAATTAATACAGTAAAAGACACATTGCCATTAATATCTCTTAAAATATGCTTCCTCCTTTTATGTATACTTATTCCACCATTCTTGCCACTTCTTGAAGTGATTATGGAAATCCTTTATCATGAGTAGTTTTAGTCACACTGTTGAATTGCTATGGTGTTTAAAGGAAAGTTTCAATGATGAGGTCACAAATATAAAGAGCACACATCTGCAGGACATCAGCAACAAGATCGGTCAACATGGAGCAGAGCGTAGAGTCACCTGAGTCTTTATTGTTTAATTCTTATAGAGGTTGTTATCTCATATTTATATCCTTACATATTGCCATCAGCAATGAGTATGTGTGGACCTATGTTAAGTAGCAGTTACACAACTGTATCCCACTGTGTGCTTGTACTAGACAAGCAGGCTCACATCTTGAAGTGCGCTTAGACACTTCTGAGGTTTGAATCAGTCTAAATGGTTGTCCACATGAACTGTCAAGTTTACCTCTGTATCCCAAATATATTCAACATACTTAGGATGAACTTACAAAAGTTTAGGTGGTAATATTCTGATTATGAGCATTTTGTCTCATACTATTCCATTTGAATGACTTTATAATCCTATCCTCTCTATTGAATCCACAAACTGATACATTTAACCAAATATATAACTCCATTTATGTTATAAAATTTGACTTACTCTGATTCAGTATTGATTAAAATTAATATAGTTATGTTTTATTTCTTTTGATTACTCTCAAATGGTAAACTTCTCTCCATTCCTTTTCTTTTAGTCTACTTGTATCTTTAGATTCAAAATGGTTGGGGGGGTCTTAGCAACTCAGTCTTCCAGGAACCTTCTGTTAGACACACAGGGATTGGGAATCTGTACATAGTGGCCTGCCCACACCTAGAAACCATCTCAGAGTAGCAGGGACTGGGAGTCTTCCCCCAGTGACTAGCAGTCATCCAGGAACCCTCAGTGAGGCCTGGGGGGACTTGAAAAGTGCACCCACAAAACCACAGTCATCCAAGAACACTCAGTGAGGCCTATAGGGACTGGTAGTCTGTGCCTAGTGACTCACAGTCAAAAAAGAATTCTAGGTAAGGCCTGCAGTGACTTGGATCAACACCTAGTGACCCACAGTGTTCTGAAAACACTCAGTGTGCACCACACAGATTGGAAAACTGCACCCAATAACTGGTCTATACCCAACAACCACCTCTTAAGTCCATGAAAAATTGGAATCTGTGTCCAAAGACCCATAGACATCAGCAGCACTCAGTGAGGTCTGCTGCTGGACAGGTCACAAGCACAGGAGGCAACTAGGACTTGGTGTCTGGCTGATTCAGAGAAGCACAAGAAAATGCCAAAATGAAAGAACAAAATATAGTCTCAAACTTCAAGTCCATCCTAACCAAGTCGAGGAGACATAGACATGGATGAATTTGGAAATCACGCACCTGAAATTTCTGAATGATACCGATAGAAGTAAAGAAATAACTCCAGGAAGCAGTAAAGGAAATCAGACAAGAAATAATCTCTCATGTAAAAACAGAAATGATAAACATAATTAAAGAATGGTGAGTATATCTAAAAAAGGTATAGACTTTTAAAAACAGAGGTGATAGGAAAGAGATGGAAATTTTGAATGAACTATACAGGAAACAATTGAATACATGAAACAGAATCAAGGAGATATCAACAAAAACAAAAATTCTATGGAAAGCTGAAAGATCACATGAATGAAATTGAAGACAGACTCTCAAACCTTGAAGACAGTATTGCAGAGAGTGATCATGAAAGGAAATGCCTCTGAAAAATAACAAGAAATCAGGAAATAACAATTCAACAGTTGCAAGATGATGCAAAGAGAAACAATATAAGCATAATCAGTGTCAACAAGAAAGGAAAAAAAAGATATAAAAAGACTATTTGCAGAAGTATTAGCAGAAAATTTCCAAAACATGGAAAAAGAAACTGACAGAGAGATAAGTGTGGCATGTAGAACTCCAAATAGTTATAACCAAAATAAATCTACACCTATAATAAAGATCCCAAAAGTTCAAAATAATAATAAAGATCTATAATAAAGATCCCAAAAATTCAATATAAAAAATATCAAATGAAATTCTGTATTATTACTACCATTTTTTCTGTTTTGATTTTTTCTCTTTAAATAAAAATTTTTTAAAAAGCTGACAGAGAAAAGAAACAGATTACCTGGAAAAGGAAAGGCTGTAAGAATCATGGCAAACTTCTCAATACAATCAAGTCAAAAAGTGCATGGACTGAAGTGTTTTAAGTACTGAAAGGAAACAACTTCCAAATGAGATTGAACTACTCTGTAAAACTATCTTTCAAAATCAATGGAGAAATAAGATATTTTCACAACAAAGAAGAATTGATGAACTTCATGAACACCCAAGCAACCCTACAAAGAGTACTATAAGATATTCTACAAAGATATAGAAATAACCACAATTCCAAGAAAAACAACAGAAAGTAAACAACAAAGAGGACAAGAAATTAAAGTGAAAAAGCATGGAGCTAACAGCAAAAAAAAAAATCACAAAGATAAGTCAATACATATATTATAAACATTATGTAAGTAGTCTCAATTCACCAATCCAAAGAAACAAACTGGTAGAGTTGATAAAGAAAAAAATCAACAATATGTTGTATACAAGAAGCACATTTAACATAAAACAAAGTTCATAGAATGAAAGTCAAGGGATGGAAAACAATACTCCATGCAACAGGAATGCAGAAAAAAAAATAGGGGTAGCTATTCTGTTTGCAGACAATGTGAAATTCAAACCAAGAATGATCTCTTTTGAGATAAAAACAATGGTCATTACATACTTGTTAGGGGAAAACTTTCATAGGAAGACTTTAAGATAACTCATAATTATATATGCACCAAATATGGAAAGGCACAATTATGTAAGCCAAATACTAATAGAAATGAAATATCAAGTAAGCATAATACAGTTATCATGAGAAAGCTTGACACCTCACTATCAGAAAGAGACAGATCAAGTAGACAAAAAAAATTCAGCAAAGACATGACAGAACTGAACCAAAATTGCACACAAATGCACTTAGTAGACATGTACAGAATGTTCTACCCAATGACAGAATACACATTCTTTTGAGCAGCACATTGGATGTTTTCAAAAATAGACCATAAACTGGTCCATAATACATGCTTAAGTAAATGCAAAGGAATTGAATTATCTCATGTAAATTATTCACCTATAATACAACGAATTTGGAAGTAAAGAAACCACAAAAGATTCATGAACACATAGAAATCAAATAGCACCCTACTGAACAACCAATGGGTCACAGAAGAAATTAAAGAATATATATACAACCAAGCAAAAATGCAAACACAACTTACCAAAACCTGTAGGATACATCTAAAGCAGTCATCAGACAGATATTTATAATGGTGAATTCTCCCATCAGGAAAACAGAACTAGCACAAATAAACAACCTAATGCTGCATATTAAACTTCTAGAAAAAGTAGAGCAAGTCAAGCACAAATTCAAAAAAAGGGAGTAAATTATAAAGATCAGAGCAGAAATTAATGCAATTGAAGATAAGAAAACTATGCAAAGAATTAATGAAGGAAAAAGTTCTTTGAAATGATAAATAAAATTGATAAACCCAAGCCAAACTTATAGAAAACAGTTCAAATTCATGTAATAAGAAATGAAAAGAGTGAAAACACTTCCAGTCCTGGGGAAGTAGAGATCATCAATACTAAATTTGAAAATCTTCAGTCTCATAGGATTGAAAACACAAAAGAAATGGACAGATTCCTCAAAACATATGAATTATCAAGCATGATCAAGAAGGTATAAAACTTCTGAATAACCCAATATAAGTTAATAAAATTAAAACACAATTTAAAACTTCACAACAACAACAAAGCCTAGGTCCTGATGGGTTCACAGTTAAATTCTACAAGAAATTCTGAAATGATTTAATACCAATACTCCTCAAATTCTTCAATGAATTCAAAAGGGAAGCAATTCTCCCTAATTCATTCTGGGAGGCAAATATTACAAAAACCATAATGTAATAATGAAAAAGTGATCCACAAGTCAATTTCTGTAATGAACATAACTGCAAAAATCCTCAGGAAAATACTAACAAGTAGAATGCAGAAAATCATCAAGAAGAGTATATACCACAACAAAGTGAGATTCAGCCCAGAAATGCAGGAATGATTCAATTTATTCAAATAAATAATTGTAATACATCGTATCAACAGAATGAAAGAAAAAAAATCATGTGATCATCTCAATAGATGCAGAAAAGCTTTTGATATAGTCCAACATTCGTTCATTGTAAAAATCCTAGAGAAAATCATAATAGATGGTCTTCATCGAATTTCATTAAAGCCATCTATGACCAACCAACAGCCAACATCATACTAAATGGTCAAAAACTGAAAGCTTTTACTCTAAAATCAGGAACAAGACAAGTTGTCCACTCTCACCACTCCTAGTCAATATAGTTCTGGAAATATTAGCCAGAACAAGTAATAGGAGAGAGAAATAACAGGAATAAAGATAGGAAAGGGGGAAATTAAATTATCACTATTTGCAGATGACATAATACTTTATATAGAAGACCCAAAAACTCTATTAAAAGACAACTAGGGGTAATAAACAAATTCAGCAGCTAATAAAATGTAATACCCAGGGATCAATCTAACAAAAAGTAAAAGATTTATACATTAAAAGTTGTAGTACTCTGAAAAAAAAAGAAATTGAAATGGATTTCAGAAAATGGAAAGGTACCACTTGCTAATGGATAGGAAGAACCAACATTGTAAAAATAGCAATACTCCAAAAATTGTTATACAGATTTAATGCATTTGCAATCAAAATATCATTAGCAAAACTCATAGCTCTAAAGAAAACTTTCTTAAAATTCCTATGGAACCATAAGTGACTTGGAATAGCAAAGGCAATCCTTGATAACAAAGGCAAGACAGGAAGAATCAAAATTCCAGATTCAAAATTATACTGCAAAACTGCTATAATAGAATCAACATGGTACTGGCAAAAATAAATAAATAAATAAATAAATAAATAAATAAATAAATACAGATCCCAGCATCAATGTAACAGATAAGACAATTCAGACACAACTAAAAACATACTCAGTTCCCTTATCTTTGACAAAGTGGCTAAACATGTTCACTGGAAGAAAGCCTCTTTAATAAGCAGTGTTGGAAAAAGTGGCTTTCTACATGCCAAAGACTTTAACTAGACCATACATATCACCATACACTAAACCAAAGTCAAAACAGATAAAAGATCTAAATATTAAGGCAGAAAAAGTAAACCCACTGGGAGATAAAGTAGGTGGAAATCTTAAAGATAATAGGGGTAGTCAAAGAGTTCATGAACAAAAGCCAAGCTGCATGGGAGGCACTTCAAAGAATCAGCAACCTGGAATAAGCCAAACTCTTCTTGTGAGTCAGGAGCAGTAGTGGCCTGTGGTAAAGAAAAATAAGAAGTCAACCCCTTCCTGTGAGCCAGTAGGAGCCATGCAGAATGCTGGGAGGAGAAACAAAAAGTCAACACTTTCCTGTAAACCAGGCTGTGCATGGGGTGGGACTCAAGAAGAGCCAAGGAACCCTCCTCCAAAAGCAACTGGTTGATCTAATGAAACATAGGCTGGGGTGATAGCTACTGAAGTAAAGAAAAACAACTTAATGCTTGTAGTGTTTAGTATTTGATTGATACTAAGTCCTATGGCTAGTGGTCTGAATATCTTTTTGGAGGACAATAATATTCACTATAGTAACTATAATGATTTCCTTCTGAAGGTGGTGGCCATAGGTAGTTTTCTATTTTGCTTTAAAAGTCTGCATAATCGTCATTGTTTTATCTTATATAGTTTTATTGTTTTATTTTATCAGATTGTATTATAGTTGTTGGTATAGGCAGTTTTTTCAAAGCTAACAATATATATTATGTTAGCCCTTGTTGATTTCTCATTAACTGGTTTCAAAGTCCTGTTTCACTTTCAGTTTTTTGTTTTGATTGGTTTTATTCTTTCATTTTGTTTGATTTGGTTATGTCAGAGGGTATGGACAGCTATTTTGAAGATAACAAGAGGCATTATGATAGCCACTGTTGATTTCCTATTATCATGTTTTGACGTCCTGTATGACTTTCACCACTTTGTTTTAATTGGCTTTATTTTGTTTGATTTTGTTTCATTTTATTCTTTAAAAAAATCAACAACTGTGATCTTATTAAAAAGCTTATGCACATCAAAAGAAATCACTAGCAGAGTGAAAAGAAAACCCACATATTGGGGAAAGATTTTTGCAAACTGTCCCTTAGACAAAGGACTTTTATTTAGAATTTAAACAGTATTGAAAAAAATCAGACTCCCCAAATTTAAATACTCAATCCAAAAATGGGTATCTGAGATGAATACACAATTCTCAGATGAAGAAATACAAATGGCAAATAAAAATATGAAAAAATGCTCAACATCATTGATCATTTGAAAAATGTAAATTAGTGAGAGATCATTACTCCAGAAAGAATGGCTTACATCAAGAAATTAATCAATAAGAAATTCTGGTGGGCTGTGGGAAAAAGAATCCCTTCTCCATTGTTGGTGGAAGTGCAAACTGCTAAACCCCTGTGGCAGTCAGTGTGGAGATTCCTTAGAAAACTAGGATTAGAGGTTCCATTCAACCCAGCTATTCTCCTTCTGGGTATTTTCCCAGAAGAATTGAAAGCATCATACCACAGTGATATATGTGTACCCATGTTTATAGCTACATAATTTGTAATAGCCAGATCTTGGAAACAACCCAAATACACATCAATTGAAGAATGGATATAAAAGATGTGGGACTTTTATGCAATGGAATTCTGCTTAGCCATAAAAACAATAAACTTGATGCTTTTACAGGCAACTGGATAAAACTAGATACTATACTCATAAATAAAATAAATCATACTTGCATGTGTAAACTCTATATTGTCACACTACTGTAAGAAATTGAAAAAGTAGTAAGATCTGAAATATGTGTTAGACACAGTAAAATGCCAACAAGCTGCTCAAAGGGAAATTATATTGTTTGATCAATCTTGCATGCCTGTATCTGATATCCTGAGTAACTATTTGGAAGGTATCATGCAATATTATCTCCATTGCTATATTCCTATCATTTTGTTTTGAAATCCTATATCGCTTTTCTTATATTTTCTTGTTGTTATTGTCATTTTGCTTTTATTTTTGCTTTTTGATCACTTTCTTTTTGCTTTTTCTATTTTTTTTCTTTAAAATAATAAAAATAGAAAAATGAAAAGAAAGAAAAGTAGTGAGCAAGGAGAAGAGAAGGGAGGAGG
Source organism: Hydrochoerus hydrochaeris (assembly GCA_004027455.1). Classification (NCBI taxonomy): domain Eukaryota; kingdom Metazoa; phylum Chordata; class Mammalia; order Rodentia; family Hydrochaeridae; genus Hydrochoerus; species Hydrochoerus hydrochaeris. The sequence goes on along the minus strand of PVLA01000165.1, from coordinate 695,338 downwards.
ACAGAGAATGAAAAGGGAGAGGAGGAAGTTTTCAAATAACACAATAATGGGTTCTCTGACTGCAGGTCAAGATGAATTGTAAGATGCAGAACATGCCCTGGGGAATTTTACAGATTACTGAACAGTTCATAAGAAGGCCATAAATGTTCATTGTTTTGGCTCCCTTGCCCTTGCTTGTCTTACTCTTCATGTAAACTAAAATAAGGCCAAACATTTTTTAAAAATTCAAAATGGGTTCTTATAAGTGATACAGTTGCATATTTTTATACAGGCTTTCTAACAACTTCTGCCTTTTCCTTGATGTATTTAGTTCCTTTTCACTTAAAGTGATTTTGATATAGTTGAATTAATATAGTTCACCTTTTTACCTGTTTCCTATAGAAATTATCTGTCCTTGTCAACATCTTCCTGTCTTCTCTTTTTAACTGTTAAATTTTATGATACAATGTTTCCTTGATATGTATGTCATTATATTTTTCTAGGAAAACAGTGATTGTTCTGGTCTCCAATGTGTAATTTTAACTATCTATATTAATACTAGCTGCTTTATATATAGTGCAAGCACATTGTAACAGAGTATTTAGAATCTATTACTTCCAGAAATTATAATTTGTTCATTCATTTTAATTATACACATACTATGATCACCCAAGTCTTTGCTAACATTACCGATTAAAAGGTATGTTAAATTAGCTGAGTAAGAATATTAAAATATTTTATTATTGTCTTTAACTCAAGTATTCTATTTTCAATTGTATATTCTCATTTCTAATTTTATTCTCCTTTTAATGCCCATAGTATTTATTTTCTAGAAGACATTTGCATAACCTGGCTCATGGCTTACTTTCTTTATCTTAGTGTTAGAAAATTTTAATCTATTATTCTGGAGTCTCATCTCTTGCACTTCCAGATCAACCAAGGAAAATTCTCTGATTTTGGAGAGTTTTTTTTAGTAAAAACACATGGAGAATTAGAAAAATGTCCCCATCTCAAATCTCTGACTCTTGAAAATCTTTATAAAGGCTACTTTGCCATTTAAGGCAAGGACTTCACAAATTTCTGAAATAATGAATGTTCCAGTATTGTGTTAACATTGTTTCATTACTACAATATTATATACACAATTAAGAAAATGACATTTTTTTTTATTTTAAGCAAAAAAAAAAAAACAAGGAAAATAAAACAAAATAAAATCAATCAAAATAAACCAGAATAAGTAATACCTGGACTTCCAAACCTTTTGCAATTAATAACAGTTACCACAATGCCTTTGCTCTATTCAAAATAGCTGCAGATACCAGCTTCAGACACATTAAAAATCAAACAGAACAGGATAGAATAGAAACAATAAAAATAAAGAAATGAATGCAATAAAGAACCTCAAAACAAGCCAGCAGTAAATACATAATGGCTTCCATAACATCTTGCTATCTTTCAAATAGCTGCTCATGCCATCAGAGTTAACATAAACAAAAGAGAATAAACCCAGCCCAAGAGAAAAAACAATGAAAATGATATGGCTTTGGGTGTGGGAGGATCGCTTCCCATGGGACCTTGTTCTCTCCTTCCAAAGTCTGAGAATGTCTCTGACTCACAGAGAGACACTTGGGCCTGGCTCTCTGCAAGCCAGAAAATGACATTTTGAAAATGAAGTGGTGACTTCATTTTGCCTGGAATGTTATTCAGTGAAAGACAATACAACAATCCTTAGATGATACCCAAAATATGACAAGACATTTTCATGAGATATAATGTACTATATATCCAAGTTAGCCTTAAGAACACTTGACTTCACCTACATAACAAAATTAAGGGTTTTACACATAATGGCTGTATACTTTGAGTTTGAGTAGTGGACCCAATAGAATATGAGACATTTTAGTAAGATCTGTAGTAATTGGCCAGTTTATGCTTTTATTTATCATCATCATCATGATTAAGCTAAAAAAGAGAAATATGCTTGAATCTATGGTGCATTAGATGTGTAAGTGATATCTTTGTAACTCAAATTTTTGAATAAAATAAATGAAACTTTGTTTCAAATTCCATTTGAAATTAAATTTGAGCAGCCAATGGAAAAGTTTTCCTTGCATATGTGTTCTAGTAATAAATATGATAAGAAAAGTGAAGTGATAAATTCAACATTTTACTTCCATAAATGTTGATTTAGCAATGAACAAACTATAAGGGCTAGAGATAGTGAATACATGCTTTCTGATCAAAAAGATGGTTTTATACTTCAAATATGTCTTGACAGTTATAATAATAAGTTGATAGAGTAGAAGCTTCAAAGACACCATAACAAACAGGAATCAAATTTTACAACAACATTAGAGGAACAAAGGAACTATCTTTACATACTTCTGATATAATGCACGGGGAGTGACAGACACATCACAGTATAATTTTTTTAAGGTATGAAAGACTGAAAACTTGTTATTTGATTTTAAAGTAGAATTTGAGAAGTAGTGAGAGTGTTAATGATTCACAAAGAACAACTTTTATTTTATAGTTTGTTAAAATAATGAATAATAAGTGAGATTAAAGCCAAAGTATACTAATTGAATTAGGGCAAGTTAAGGAGATCTTGCTGAGAAATATTAGATCAAAGGATATATGCATTAGTTAACTAGAAGGAATGAGAATATAATGAAGCAATGAAATGCTCATTATCTCATGTAATAACTCATCCCAAACTTATAGATCAAGGAATCATTGTATTTGATAAGAGAATTGTTAACCCAGCTGATTATTAGCAATGTTTTAAGAAAAAAAAACACACTCTTCATAAATTTGATAAAATGGAGTTTCATTCAACAGTTCTCTTGTAGTTTTACAAAATTTTAAAAGTGTTCCATGTACATTAGCAAAATTAGAAACAGAATGTTGAATTTAGTTTCTTAAATGTGAGAAAGTAGCAGTGATCTTTAAAAGATCCTTAACATATTTTGAGCTGGATAGCTTCAAGATGATTTTTTTTGGCCAATTCCTAAAGACTAAACATTTTGGTATCAGTATGGAAAATATGATTGTCTCAGACTCTATACCCTCTCAACAAGTACAGGATATATGGTCACAGGATTGGCCAGATAAAGGTAGTATAATTAGATTATCTGTCATATTAACAGTTGGAAAGGGTGCAAAATGATGTATAGCAGTGGTGGCAAACCTATGGCACGTGCACCATGGAAGGCATGCAGAGTTCTCTGTCAATAGGCTAGCCAAGTTGTCCCAGTGGCACTCCAGCAACTGAGCATTGAACATTTAATTTTAATTGCAGTGTTTGAGCACTTACTCTCTAGAGTGCCATCACTGATGATAGTAAGAAAAATTAAACTGTAAAGCAATTTGGGCACTACACTTCCAACATTAAAGGAAAATGACTTAGTTTGAAATTTTACAATGTGCACTGGTAGGTGGCATGTACCAATATTTGTGTATATATGTGTGTCATATGTCTTGGATATCCCTAGTGACCATATCATAAATCTAAACTGAATGACAGAAAAGCAAATTTCTTCATTATTTATTTTATGAAACAAAAGAAAATAATTTTGATAGAGTGTTTTAGTTGATAACTCTATTTCTCAAATAAAATATAATGATTCAGTACATTGTGAAATGATCAAACCAGGCATCCATGACCTCAATATTTGCTTTTTCATTACTGTAAGAATATTGGAAACCATCTCTTTTAGCTATTTTTTAATGCATGGTAATACTCTTCTTAACTCTATTTATCATGCTTTACAATAGAATATCATGACTTTTTTTCAATATAGTCAAAATTTTGGACTCAGTGAACTTTATTTCCTTTTGTTTCAAAGACAAATGACTCATTTAAGATATTATTTTATGTGAGTTCCTATACATGTGTTGTGTGGGTAATTGGGTCTGTGTGGATGAAACAGTGGGTGAAAGAGTTAAAGAAAGAGAAAGCAAAGGGAGAGAGAGAGAGAGAGAGAGAGAGAGAGAGAAAGAAAGAAACAGAAAGTAAGAAAGAGAATGTTTAAAATACAAACATCTTATATTCTTATTACTACAAACCCATGTCCTATGTCCATGAGCTCATTTTTTTTTTAGATTTAAACTGGTTACAGGTACTAAAGATGTATTTTAAAAGTTCATTTGGGTAAAAGGAGTTATATCAGGATCCCAGCATGTAAAATTTATTGTAATTTTTTATACCAGGGATGAACTCATAATCTTGAGCTTGCCAAGCTAGTGCTTATGTCACTGAGCTAAATCCCCAGCTCCCCAGCATGTAAATTAAAACATTTTCATAATTTATTTCTCTTCCCTTTTTCCTTCTTTCTCTCTTTTACTTTGTCCCTCTCTCACCCACACATACACAATTAACTACACAATACATGTATAGAAACACACATTAAATAATATTTTAAATGATATATTGTCTTTGAAACAAACTGAACAAAAAGAGTTATTAGCATACAAACAAAAATGTCATTTAGAGAGGAGCTAAAGATGGCCAATCAGTGAGCAACAAAATACAGAGCCTCCCTGGGAGAAACAACTCATATGCCAGAATAAAACAACCTGGAGAGATCCAGACAGAGGGAAATGGATCCTCTTGACACAGGAAGAAATTAAAATAAAAAAATCTTGTCAAACATGCCGTCTTGGGGCTACAATTGGAACAGCTAAAATTAGCGGACATGGCACTTTCACTGTGACCTGCCAAGCTGCCCAAATTCATGCTGGCCGTGACCTGATGTGACCTGCAGAGCTGCCTGAACTTGTTCCTGCTGTGACTCACAGGAGCCACAGCTGCACTGAAGTCAGGGGTTGGTGAGCCCAATGGAGAACAGAGCAGGCAAAGGGACCTCCATTAATCCACAGTCAGTGCTGGGAATAAGACCCCCCTCAAGAGAAGGGGCCAACCAAATGGATGACATGTTGAAATTGGGCAGGAGGAGCCTGAACTGGGAACAGCAGTGACTTCTGTTGCAGTTGCTCCCTGCCCAAAGCATATTCATGAGATTTGCTTGCCTTGAGCCATGCCCCTTATTGGGACCCAATAAGCCATCCCAAACTGATTGCCTACCTCTAGCACACACTAACCTTGTGAAGGCCCCTAAAGTTTGGCTGGCCAAGAGGGGAGAAGCCAGCATATGCAGCCCCTACTTATACCTCAGTGATAAGAGTAAACAGGAGAGGGCAGAAATCTCTTGACAGCAAGATTCAGAAGAATCATAACCAACAAGAAAAGGGGCTGAGACCTCCACTGCACATCTGTACGGAAGAAACCAAACACATGACGAGAGAGAAACAAGAAAAAACCCTCTGCCCAAACCCCTGAGAACATTGATTCAGGAAAGGGAAAAACAAGAGAGCCTGAGGGCGGCAAACATGCAACATCAGGCATAGCTTCCATGGACATTAAGAGATATCTTTGGGACCTTGCAGATGAGCTCAAAACTGAAATAGTAAATTAGGTAAAGCAAGACATAAGTAGATTAATAAAAGAAATGTTAAGCACCTCTCAAGAAGACACAGACAGAAGAAGGGAGGAACACAAAAAGGAGAGAAACATTCAATAAAGAATATAAAGAAAATCTAGAATACATGAAGCAGATTCAAAGAGATTACCAGGAAATTAAAAACTCCATTGATAGCTGGCAAAACTGCTTAAAAGAAACTAAGGGTAGACTATCAAAACTTGAAGATAAGTTTGTAATGTGTGATCATGAAAGGAAACATCTCTTAAAAATAACAAGGAAACAGGCAGTAACAATACAAAGGCTAGAAGATGACATGAGAATCTATAATTTAAGAATAAGGAATGTGAATGAAGAAGAAGGAATAAAAACAGGGGAATTACAAAGGCTATTCACAGAAGTAATTAAGGAAAACTTCCCAAGCATGGGAAAAGAAAATGATAATCGGTTATGTGAGGCATACAGAACTCCAGCCACCTACAACCAAAACAGAATTACACCCAGACATATAATAATCAAGATACCAGAAATTCAATATAAAAACAGAATATTACAAGCCATCAGATAAAAGAAACAGATTACCTGTAAAGGTAAGCCCATCAGGACAACTGCAGACTTCTTGACACAGATCATCAGATCAAGAAGAGCTTGGAACAAAGTATTCTAAACCCTGAAAGAAAATAACCTCCAGCTCAGATTGATGTACCTGGCAAAACTGTCACTAGAAATTAATGGAGAAACAAGATGCTTCCATGACAAAGAGGAACTGGGGGAATTTGTGACCACCAATCCCACCCTACAGAGAATACTTCTAGAGAGAGAGAAAAAATACCCCGATTTTAGGAATAGTGGCAGAAAGGTCTCAATGAATGGGGCAGGCAGTAGAATGAAGGATAAATGTAGACAAACGACAGCAGAAAAATAGCATAGCAGAAAGGAGGCAGAGAAGGTTGGCTATAATCTCTAACATAGATGGCCTTCATACACTAAAAAAAAAAAAGGCAGAGTAGATTAGGAGGTAGGGTCCATTCAGATGCTCTGTATAGGAACTATAATCAACCTGAGAGAGGGTTTATGGATTGAAAATCAAATATGAGGAAACAATGCTCTCTATGATAGGGAGCCAGAGTGAAATAAGAGCAAATCAGCCATCACCTGCAGATAGGTTGGAAAGACAAGATACTTATGTGCAGTAGAGAACTACTCAGCTATAATGAAGGAAAACCTTGAGCCTTTTTCAGGTAAAAGAATACAACTTGGGATCAAGTTCAGGAGTGAGAAGTTTCAGAACCACTTAGGTAAAAAGCAGGTTGTCCCCCCAATCTAAAAAATGAGGGAGTTGGTGGGACCCAAAATGCACAGCACCCTGTGGGAATGACAGGAGAGGAATAGCCTAAGAAAAGAAGGCAGAGGATATTGTTAATAATGTACCAGGATTTAAAACCCACATTACTCACACCACTCTGTTTAGATGGATTATATTCTGTTCCAGTTGGTCTACTTGTACTAGATTTGAGGGCACAGATAGTTATCCCGAAAATAGCAGGATATAGTTTGGTAATCAACCTTAATTTCCTAATAACTTAATCTGAAGCTCTGTATAACTTAAACTGTTTTACCATGACTGATCTTAATTGAATCTGGTTTGTTAGATTGCTGTTTTGTTTTGATAGATTTTATTCAAACCTGTTATGATTGATAGCATAAAGTCTGAGAGTATAGGCAACTACATTGAAGATGACAAGATTCACTAGGATACCTACCCACTCTGGTTTGATTATTACCTGCGTTTGAAATTTTACACTGTCTGCAATGTTTTTTGTTATGTACTGCTATATTCAATTATATTGCTATATTAAATTCTGCCTGATGATATAGACAATTCTATTGAAGGTAACAAGAGACAACACAGTAACCATTGTAGATCACCTTGAGTACTGTGGTTTTATATGACTTTTTCATTTCATGTTTTTATAGGAATTTGTTTTGTTTTGTCTTGCTATGTTTTGTTTTTTCCTCTAATACAGAAAGGATAGAAATACACGTAGAGACTCACACATGTGTAGCTGTTTATGGTCTCACTGTTTGAACATCTACTTTGTATGCTTTAATTTTGTATCTTGCACAACTATTTCTAAGAGGACAATATGTACTTTATCAACTAGTGATTTCTTACTTTTTTTCTTTGTTTTGAAATTCTGTATTATTTCTACCCTTTTTATGCTTTTTTCTCTTTAAATAAAAAAGTCATTCTTTTATCTGTCTGTTGAAAGTAGAGGAATATGCTACATCATGGATAAAGCATCAATACATGTATGTATTTGTTCACATATTTTATTGTATATTCATTTATATCAAATACAATTTTTCTGATATTTTTTGTATACATTATCAGACTTGATCTTAGCCAAAAGGCTAAGAAGTGACTGCATGTACTGTGAATACAACTAAAGAATTTTGTATATGATGATTGATTAAAACATATGGTGAATATTTTTTTTAAAATGATTACAATAAAAGACACACTGTTATTAACCTCCTTCACAGCATTTCTCCTTTTCTTTAAATAAAGATATGCTATAATTCTTGGCACTTTCTTATGTAGCTCTAAAAGTCATTTTTTGTGTCTTTAGAAGATATAGTTAGGCAGAAATACAGTAAATGCCCTGATGAGTGCCATTCAACAGAAATAATTCAATGAAAACCTTGTAGTGCATCCTTATCCTGCTTATTCGTTCACCTGATTCAGAACTTTATCTTCTGACTCTAGTTCAAACTCAAAATGATCATGAAAGATAAATGTTTTCAATTGATTCAGGTTATCAAATCAGGCAAGACAGTGTAAGTCAAGACACTCACTAAAAGAAAACTACCAGAATTGTTACATTTTTAATTTTATCTGTATATCTTCAGTGATAATAATGAATTTAGATGATAAAATTAAACTTAGAAGAAGTAATTCAGAGTGAAAAACAAACACGCCAAGTACAAAAAGTTCTTCAAAATTAGCCTGAAAATATTTGAAGGTGGAGAAAGGAAGAAAGATATTTGTGTTTTGACTTATAAGGGGCTTGATAAAGCCTAAGAATAGAAAGCAAATCTTTGTTACATTTGGAAAAGTAAAGGAAGGTATCTCTATTTAATTCAGTACTTAGACTTTTAAGATAGGGACAATGAAATGAAGCTGAACATTTTGAATAAGAATCATATTTTTTTCAATTTAAAAGAAGTCACTGAATAATTTTAACAATATATATAGGGCAGTTTGTTATTTTAAAAATTGCATTAAAATTCATATAAAGAGTCGTTTTAGGGGCTCCAAGAACATATGAGTGGAAAAATTGTAATTGTGTAATTGAGAGATGATGTCAAAATGTGCTGTTATGAGATTGAAGGAGATAGGTGCTATCTTATAGACCTTAGACTTATTATCTACACCATTTGAGCTTGCTTATACACATAGGTGAAGAAAAAAATGCCAATTACTCCATACTTCCAGTATAAGAAATTATCTGATTTGTTGTAGCCACTGAATAAATAATTTTAGGTTTTACCGCATGTGTTTCATTAATAACACACTTATGAGAGGGGGCCAGATTTATAGCACAGTGGCACAAGTGTCTACCTGGCAAGGGTGAGTATGTGTTCAATTCCTGGTGCAGTGTGGGGGGGATAAGCAGAAATTTGAATTGTTATACAAGCAAGTATCAATCCATACTGACAAAACTTTCAGAAGTCACAGAAGGTTTTATAAACAGATGATTAGGAGAGTAGCATTTCAAAAAATAGAGAAATGAGAATCACTGGGAAAGATTTTTGATTGGAATTTTGAGAAGAAAACATTTCAATTAGAGAAAATAAAGAATGTAGAAAGGCTTATAGGTAGGAGGAACCCATTGAAAGAGCTTGGGGATGGGGTTTAGAGAATTATGAAACAACAGCAGGGATAATGCAGAAACACACAGGTTAAAAAAAAATAAGCCCATGTATTGCAGAGGTCGTAACTGGCAATGAAATCTATAGGGGCCAAACTTTTCATTTTATGAATAGATCACAAAGTAATAATTCTTAAATTTAAAAATACATCAGTAACCCCAAATGTGTAGCACTGTCTTACCAAGTCAAATTATAGGTTGAGAATAATTTGCTCAATTTTTACCTGTGACTAATCCAATTTTATATATTTTAATATATAGATAACATTGAAGTTACCACTCAAAGCAGAAGTAAAAATTGTCAGTGACCATTGTTTTTATTTTTAGCATAGCCCTTTAAACTTGTATGGCATGTAGATTGCATTATAGGTTATTAAGTATTACTTAGTTTATTATGTATTTAGGAATGCTACCATGTACAGAATAGTATGGCTAAAAAAATCTATATTAAGCAATACATAATAGAAAATGTTATTTATGCATTTTTATCTAGATTATGTTGAATTTATAGTATATTTTCATATGTCATGTGTTATTAAATTGATTTACTTTTGAAAGTGAATATGTTTTTGTCATCATTTGGTTGCAATGTTAGGATATGACATAAAATATTGAAAACTGAATTTCAATTATAATTCATTTTTAGTACTTTTGGAGTCAATATATAAATAAAAGATATTCCTTGCTTTGATTCTCATATATTTAAAAATACAATGCTTCACAATAGTCATTTTAGAATACTGTATCATTTAAAATATTGTATAAAAAGTACAGCAAACAATGAGAATACCATGCTATTATACCATAATACTGTTTTATGAAGGAACTTGATAGAGAAGATACATTTGTTAATCTTTATTTGTGGTTTAATCTGATTTCAAGATAGTTTTATATCAGTTATTAATAAAGCATCAAAAAAGGTGATACCTTGATGCACAAACTTAAATCATTTCATGATTCTGGGAAAGTCTGGCATGGCTGTGTTCCCCACGTGCAGAGTTGGCAAACTGAAGCAAAGTTTTGTCACATGTTTTATTTGGGAACAATTTAGTTCCCTTGGTGAAGTAGGTACCACTGTACAAAAGCAGAAATTATACTCTAAATGTGTATGACTTATTTTAGGCTCTTCAATTTACACAAAAAAGAGAATTCAATTATAACTACAATAGAAAAATAGAAAGTAGAAGATGATGTAATACTGTAAATTGAATAAAATACTGTTTATACAGATTTATTTCTAAATCTACCTTTGTCATCATTTTAAATCATTCATTTTGGTTCAATGGTACCAGATCTCTCTCACTTACTAGGTTTGCACCTTCATAAACTTATTTAGTTGTGTAAAGTAACAGTCTTTCAGGCTTGTGTCAAAGGAAATTCTGCTTTTATGATTAAATAAAAATGTGAATTTATGATTTATGTGTCATGTTTTTCTTAATTTACATAACAAAAAACTCTAGAGATATTTCTATATTTATTCAAGATGCTGTCTAGTGGCTAGAACTTTTTGTCGCAATATCTCAATTTCCTTTTGGTTAAAGGAAATGAGAATTTTAATAATAAAATCTAACTTTTTTATACACCATGATTTTAAGTGAAGTTTAAGTAGGTTATATGGATAGGTACTTAATTTTAGATGTGATGGGTCTTTTATTGCTCAGCTTTCTTTGTTGGGGATCACAGATTCACAATAGCTAACTTTGCATACTTTCCTATTGTATAAAATGGAGGCTTGAGATTTTCAGAATCATCTGTTTGATATTTCCTATTAACTTTATAGGGATGGGCCACACACTAAAATTAAAACTAAATTAAAACTAAAATTAAAACTAAAACTAAAACTACTTCTAAAAACACTCCAGTGCAAAAACTTTAACATAAGATCATCTCTACCCTCTTGAGCCATCTCAATATTATATGTACCTTCTGAGTCATAGGCCTCTGAGTCTTCTGCCAATTTTTAGTCTTATGCTAGCTCCATCTATCACTGATACAAACAAGAAATAGTGGTTGTCTTGGAGGGCCACTCTTTTGGCCTATCTAGAGACATTAAATTCCAAGTCATTTCTAATTTATTATTAAATTTATCTCTGTTTCTAATTTATCCTCTTTCTATACCCTTAACATAGACAATCAGGACTCTTGGCCAGTCCCTGATATTGCCTATTAGTGGGACACAAAACCTCACACTGTCAGTTTAAAAGAAAAAAGGCTCAATTTGACTCAGAGATTCAAGGGATTCAGTGCATGGTCATCTGTCTCCAAAGCAAAAACATCATGTTGGAAGGGTGTGGTGGAGCAAAAATTCTTAGTTCATGACCAAGGGAAGCACAGTAATGTCCAGCACAAAAGACAAAATACAGAACTTTATATCATACCTTTGTAACCCACCCAGACACACAAAGAAGCATGCCCAGCAAATTCCCTGAATGGATCCTAAGTTCACTTATGTTGGAAAAATTAAGACAAACCACTGCAGTTTCCCAAAGTTCCCTTTAGTAAAAATTCATTCCCATGTGTCATGATATTGGCACATGGCAGAAAGTTTCAGAAGTGAGGTGACTTAGATGACTGAGGGAATGTTTTTGAAGATGATTAAAGGATTCTAGCTCCTTTCTTTGTCTCTGCATTTCTGGTCACAGTGGGCCATGTTTGCTCTATACACACTACTGTTAAGATGTGTTATCTTATTGCTGATCCAAAGTAACAGGTGTACCAGTTAGGTACTGAAGCCTCCAAATCCATGAATGAGGAAAAGACTCTTGTCTTTAAAAGTTGTTTATCTCGGATAATTTTTCCAGTAATGAAATGTTTACATAAGGAAATCACCAGGAAAATAAATGTTCTCTAAAATTACTTATTAATGACTTTAAATAATATGACAATAATAGATTCCATTTATCAAAATAAACAGCAAATTAAGTTATTTTATATCAAAGTATCTATTTTATATGGAAATATTTTGGGCCTGGTAATAAATTTAGCAAATCAGGCTACCATAGTAAAGACTAGAACACATTGCTGATTGAAATATCAAAATGTCTAGTTAAATGAAGAACTACAGAGTGCTCCCAGATTTGAACATTAATTTTTGTAAAACATCATTGATTTTTTTAAACTTCCTTATAAATTTTATTCAATCAAAATTAATGAGCTATATAGAAATTAGTGAAATGAATGTAATATTTATAACCAAAATAGTTTTAAGAATAAATTGAATGTGGTACAATAACTGATGTCAGGACATACTTTAAATCTCCATCAAACAAATCCTAGCCAGGCATGCTGGTGTATACCTGTCATCCCAACATTTTGGAGTCTGAGGCACAAGGACTGTCATGAGTTTGAGGCCAGGCTGACCTAACAGCAATTTCCTATTTCAAAACAAAGCAAAACAAAAGTCTTAAAGTTTTGGCACAAAGGAACCTTTTAAAAATGCAGATCAGAAAGGAAAATAGAAAAATTGACCCAATGAACTTTAACATTAGTTTTTAAAAACATACCATTCAAATCAAAAATGAAAAATCATCTTAAAATCATTGAGAATGTAACTATAACCTTATTTCATGCCACAGAAAAACATATCAAAATAAATTAGAGATATACTATGAAGTCTGGAACAAAACTTTAGGAAGAAAAAGAAAAATTTTTACCTTGGGGTAGCCACCACTTTTAGATGGAATTTCAACAAATTCCCACTAACAGAAGAAATAACAAATCTCACTTAATTAGCATTAATTAGAATTCCAAAAAATTTAATAACAAATAGAAATGAATCATAGAGTGGGAGAAAATATGTATAATAAAAGTATCACTGCATAAAAGTACTGATATGTAATATCCATATAATATTAAGGACAAATTAAATTACAGAAAGCCAGCACAAATAAAAGGATAAGCATGTCACCAAAAGGAAAATCAGTTAATAATAAGTTTGCATAAAGATTCTCAGCATTATTAGTCATCTAAGTCATGTAAAATAAAACTGTAATTGGATTCCACTTTATACCCATTAGAATGACTATAATTAAAGACTTAACCCAAAATTTACAAATACATAAAGCAACTATAACTCTCCAACATTGCTTATGCATATTCAAATCCACAAACCAACTTGGAAAATAGATTAATATTTTGTTACAAAGTTAAGCAAGTACTAAATATATAACAGCAAATCTAATTCAACTATATTTTATCTAATATATATCTATAAAAATGATGTATATACATACATATGTTTATAATGGCTTTCTTTATAAGTAAACAGAAAACAAATGAATAGTCAAAGCACATTTTGCTAAAGATGGTAATAGGGCTAAATAAAATAAAATAATAATGTTCTACCTGCTTCACTATGGTTACATAGGAAAATGAAAATTGCCCATTGGAAGATGATAGATACAAAAGGATATATACTGTAGTCCATTTATGTAAAGTTCAAGAAGAAATACATTCATTTTTCAAAGATATTGTATAACTCACAGTGATGCGTATTGTGCTAGGTGAGAGGATTTAAAAATAAATGAGGTCATATGAACTTTCTGAGGTTATGAATATTTGCTATCTTTTATCTCTTAACTAAAATTTGGTACATATTGTATATTTGTAAAATTTCAATGAAATATAAATTAATAGCCAAAACTAATACTAAATTTTTATTATCTGAGGAGAAAAGAAAATGAAAACTATATCACAAATTTCATGTTCAGGATTTTCAAAGCTAGAAATAAATAGCTTGCATTTATATATAAAACAAATAAAAATGAATAAAAGGAAATATTACAAGTCAATGCATACTTCAAAAATAGTAAATTTTTGAGAACAATACTATTAAGAAACTGATTAAAATACATGCTTGAGTGCCAACCAAAAATATGTATTTTACTTAATTATTAATTTTAAAATACTCAATAAAAACATTCATTACAATGATAATAGAACATATCTTTTAAAATCTGTGCATTTCCCCTTGATTTACACATTTATTAGAGTCTACATTTTAAAGATATCTTACAATAGTCTTTTAGACTTTTGTGGTATTTCTTGATATATTACCTACTTATCTCTAATTGTGTTATTTCAGATCTTCTTACTCTTTCACTGACTTAGTTTGGCTTATCAATACTGCCTCTCTTTTAAAAAAAGATTTGTTGATCCTATGTTTTATTGTGCAATACTGGTGTATAAATGACAGTCTCTTTTCTCATTAATATACACAGATGAGTAACTCTCAATAAAATGTGTTAACAAAAATTTATTAATAACGAAAAGCTTAGTACTGTTACAGGCAGCTGAGCTAGTTAGAAATATTATGGGCAATCAGACATAGCTATGACCTCAAAGATGCTGGCATTAGAGGACCAGATGTCTTGTGACTTTGGAGGAGACAGATACCTCCTGCTTTGGGCCAAATCCCAAGACAAAAGTCAAAACAAATGCAATCTTATCCTAAGTATAATCATTAGGGATTGATACTTTAAATAGATGCAGATCACCTTGAACCAACATCCCATATCCTTAGAGGAATAGTCACTATTCTTTAAGAATGCTGGATTAGGGCTGGGGATTTAGCTCAGTGGCATAAGTGCCTGCCTTGCAAGCATGTGGTCGTAAGTTTGATCCCTGGTACCAATTTAAAAAGAAATTTTAAAAAGAGAATGCTGACTTACTGTGTGACTTGCTTCCCCATTTGTCCCTGATTTGGTCAATTTTAAATTTTTTTTATTTAAAGATAAAAAAAGCAAAACAGATAAAAGGGTAGAAATAATACAGAATTTCAAAAAAATTAATGTTAAGAAATCACTAGTTGATAAATTACATACTATCATCTTAGAAATAATTGTTCAAGGCACAAAATTAAAGCATAAAAAGTGGAGAATCAAACAATGAGAATGCAAAACGTTCTGTTGAATGATCCAACAAAAACAGTAACACACACTTAAACACGCATGTACTTATATCCTTTAGAGCACTTTCCTTCCCTTTCTTTTTTTACAATAGCTACTACACATTTTAGATCTTATTACTCCTACATTTTTATTAATTTTTACACTAGAGAGACAATGTGATATTAACAAATATGATTTTTATTGGTCAATTTTGCCTGAATAATTAATCTTATTGGTTGACCATAGTTCTGTCTCACCTCTTGCCTATGTGCCTTGCAAGTTCCAAGTTTCCCCCATCTTTTACCCATCTCACCTCATGTTTTATCCCTGTAAAAGTTCCTAGAAAAGACAGTCATTGGCATCCTGTTCAGAATCCCTTCAGTCCCTCAGACAGAAGCTTTCTTTCTCTCAATAAATATATTCTGCTCTTAACCTCCATTGTTCCTAAAGTTCATTGTTTGATTTTAGAGAATATGAACTCATACCAGACATATAGTAGGTCAGGAGTTTCATTCCCCTATATCAGTACCACATGGCATTACTGCTGAATAGTACTAAATGAAAAAAAGAAGAATCAATGCCAAATTTCTAAACATTATTTTATGAAATAAAAAGGGAAAGAAGCTTCTAAATTTATTTTATGAAACCAGTGTCACCAAAATACCAGGATTGACTAAACTTCCAACAGAGATGGAAAACTAAAGACCAATATCCTTGATGAACATAGATGCAAAAATTGTCAATATGATTTGGCTAAAGAGAACATGACATGTTAAAATACAATCAACTTGGTTTATGTCAGGGATAAAGATTATTTCAACTTATGGTGATTAGTGACTTTAATATACCATATAAAGAGAATTAAGACTAAAAATCACATGACCATTTAGAAAGATATAGAAAAATCCATAAGTAAAATCTAATGTCCCTTTGTTATAGACAGCTGAGTTAGGTAAAAATATTATAATCAGTCAGACAGGGCTGGGTCCTGAAAGGAGCCAATGCAGAAGGTAAGAACACATTACAACCCTGAGTGGAGGCACATTTTTGAAGTTCAGGCTCTAAGACAAGGATGGAATCACTACACCTACATACTTCCCCTGAAGGATTAACAATAATGATTGATATTCTAAATAAACATCAGTCACCTTTGGTGAGGGAACCAACAATTTCTTGACTTCTACCTTCCAGGAAGGCCCTAAATCTTTCCATGTGAATTTGCTGCAAGACTTGCTTCCACAATGGATCAATATCATCTAAGTGACTACACTTATAATCTCATTGGATGGTCACAGTTTGGGTCCACCTTATACCCATCTTATGATTTTGTATTCCCCTTGTGACTTTACTGTATGAACTTCCCCTATAAGTGAATTTCATTATAACCCACTTTCCAGGACCCTTCTTTTAGGTAGGGGCTATGTTTCTCTTTCTAAATATTGCCTACTTTTAAACTCCAGAACTCATTCTTTGATTTTGGGGAATATAACCCAAACTGTATCATATTTAGTCATTACAATATTTTTCCTGATATCACTTGACAGCCTGATATTATCCCCAAAATATCTTTATGATAAAAATCTCAGGGTAAACTAGGTAATGAGAGATTGTCTTCCTGAATAGTAACGCCTCTACATAACAAATTCGGTGCCTGAATTCATTATAATCAATTCTAAAATTTCTAAAATCAGGAGGAAAACAAGATCAGTCACTCTCACTATTGTTGCTCAATATTGTTATAGATATGTTAGCCAGAGCAATAGTCAAGAGAAAGAAATAAAATGAATCACTATTTACTGAAAATAAAATAGGTACTTTTCTATTTTGCTTTAAAAGTCTGCATAAGGGGAAAAAAATCCATGAAATTCATATGAACGCAAAAAGCCCCAGAATATGCAAAGCAGTCATAAGCACAAAGAACAATGCTGGACTATCTCCACAGCTGGTTTGAAAGTTAACTGAAAAGGCAAAGTAATAAAAACATTAAATACTGATATAAAAACTGACAGACCAATGGAACAGAAAACAAGACATGGAAACAATGCATGCAACTATAGTCATATTGTTACAGGCAGCTGAGTTAGTTAGAAATATGATAGACAGTCAGACAGGGATGAGCCCTCAAAGGAGCCAGAGCAGAAATGTAGCTGCCCAAATACTTCCCTATGACCCTGAGGAAGTCAACAGTCAGTAACCCACCCCCCTACAGGAAGAGTTTTTACTGCTAAGCATGCCTGCTTACTATTTGGCAGCTCCCCCATTTGTTCCTGATTTAATCCACTTTACCTGAGTAATTAACCTTGGTGATTGAGCACAGTTCTGTCCCACTTTATGCCCAAGTTGTGAGTTCCCACTTTTTCCCTACCTTTCACCCATCTAACCACATTTTACTCTATAAAAGTACCTAGAAAAGACAGAATCCCTGGCAACCCACACCAGACCCCGTCTCTCTCTCACACAGAAGCTTTCTTTCTCTCAATAAATATATTCCACTCTTAACCTCCATTGTTCCTAAAATTAATTTTTCAAATTTAGAGAACATGAACTCATACTGGGCATATAGTAGGCTGGGGGTTTCATTCCCCTATATCAATATGATTCTTGACAAAGGGTCTAAAATAAATGTTGGATAAAAGACAAATTCTCTTAAGAATGAGGTGAGTTTGTGAACAACAATATAGGAATGTAAGCAGCCAAATTGATAAATTTGAAAATTAATGACCACTCCTATACAGAACCACATTTCAGAGTCCAAACAAGTGGCCCCAAACTGGAAAGTTACAGAGCTTTTAAAATAGAGAACCACAAAAAGACATCCTGTTGGAAACAATTTAGCTAGAATCTTACATTAATTTCTTGTAGACACTTGTGTACTGTTTCTTTTGTTGAACAGGTTAATTTTTCTCCTATGGGTACAGCTCATTCTGTTTTTCTCTTGGGACTTATACCCCAAGTAATTTTCCATTTTCCTGGGTCAAATACAGGGCACTAGTTAAATGCAGAGATCAAGATGGCATCAGTTATGCCAAGCCATAACAAAGAAATGCTCAGAAGAATGAATATGTATAGGGACAAGGGCTCTCATAGGTAGGAAAAAAGATAGGATGAAAGTCTCATTGAGCTTTATTAAAAAATTAATATGAAAGCTTTGACCTCTGTAAGTAGAACACACCAGTTAAAAGTCAAAGACAGCTAAGTGCAAGGAATTAGAAAGTCAGAGGTTGCTAAATTTAATTCAGAAAATAATGATAAAGAACTCAAGACACTTCCCCCAAATTCTTGGTAGCATGATTAACATGAGTATAAAAAACTTCCCCTCTGCTTTACCCTTTAGCCAAAACTACTTGTGCATTAAGCCCCCACCAGAACCTTACCCCCACCCATAATCCAAGATTAAGATGAAAGGCAAGCCAAGGAGCCAATCAGATTACAGAAGTATAAATGGGACAAAGGTAAGAGTCTAAGAGCAATTCACTTTTCAATACTCTCTGTTCATCCAAAGTAGCTATCATCTCTGCCTCTTTCCTCATCTCCAAATAAATTGTCTTCTTTTATTTTAAATTTTTCATTTTGTTCATTCCCACCTCTGGGTTTAGGGTTACTGGAAGTTGCATGTTCAAGCAATGTCTTGTAATAACATCTCTGTGTTATTGGGTAGTTTGTTTCTAAAAGTGGCTCGTCAACTAATTACTGCCAGGTTCAGTATGTTCACTTGTCCTTCTGGAGTTAGAGTCCAAGTTCTTCTCATTTGGAACAAAGAATTGGGTTAAAGTATCAAAAAGCAGTGGCAAAGTTTATTCAAGAAATTAAAAGTGAGGAGTAGAGTTGAAACTGGTTATGCAGAGTGAATTTGGGTCAAGTGAAGAGGAAAAGAGAGCAAGAGCAAAGCTTTTAAAAACACAGAATAGGCTATCATAGCTACTGATATAGGGCATAGGATAAATACCTCTAAATAACATAAGGTAAATGTAACTCCAAGCCTGCTAAATAATCAAAACATCAAGTTTATATTCTCTAAAACTGAGGAATGAATACAAGGAAAAATGGAAGTTAAAGGTAGAAAGAATTTATTGAGAAAGCTACTGTATAAGAGGCATAGAGAGAACCCAGAGAGTGACTTACTAGACACCCTTCTTCTAAAGGCAGTTTCACAGAGCAAAGTCATGAGGTAAGGCAGGTCTAAGGTAGGACAGAATTATAACCAATAAGATTATAAGTATAGTTGCTTAGATAATATTGATCCAATTGGAAAATCACAGACTGGATGTAAGGTGGGACAAGACTACTGTGAATTAATATGGTAACAAAAAGTATAGCTGCTAAGGAGATATTGATTAAATGGAGATCAAATTGGAAAGCAAGTCACCAAAGCATGTGTACCTGGGACAGATAAGCAGCTTCCTGAAAGAAATGCATTTATGCTTGGTCCTTACCCAAAGGTGACTAATACCTGCTTAGATGCTTTTTGTCCTTAGGGGAAGTATATGTGTGAGTAGTTCCTCTCTTTGTTGAATCTTGGCTGTCAGTGACTACACCTCCAACCACAGTTGTCTCCTGCTTGGACCTTGTGAGTGCTCAGTGCTGTCTGACTAACTACAATATTTCTAAATAACAACAATTTATAATACTATAGTAGCAAAGTTTTCATTGCACCAAGGTGTCCTTTATGCTGTTTAGATCTCAAAACCAGTGAGAACTTCTACATACAGGTCTTGAGAATTGGTGGTTGAATCTCATGCCTCAGGTTCATTTCAGGTTTAGGCCCTCATATTGAAACATGCTAAAGTTCTCACAAGAAGTCCATTAATGTGAATGTGTACAGGATCTTGTAATAAACAGGTGATGCTACTTCCCAGCCATCTTTTGCCATACCCTAATCTTCTTTCTTGGAGAGGACTGTGCAGCGTAGTGTGACATGGAGCAAAAACTTCCCCAGATGGTATATACCGATATGTAGGAGATTGATCTGCAACTTCATCTCTTACCTTGCAACTAGAGTCACTTCACATTGGATCAAAAATCTTCATATATAGCTAGAAACTTCAAAATTGGCCAAAGAAAAGAGAGGAAGCACTTGAGATCCTAGGCATAAAGAGTGGGAGAAAATCTTCTGTACCAACTCTTTCAGCAAATAATTTATATGTATAATAAATAACAATTCAAAACTATGTAAAAAAATTCACAAATGGGTAGTTAAAAAGACACATTCCAAAGATGTGCAAATGATCCATACAAAAAATGGAATGTTATTAAATCATAAAATAAAATAAAGTCATGTCATGAAAAGTGTTTGAAAGATCATTATACTAAGTGAAGTAACCCAGACTCACAAAGTAAAAATATAAAATTTTCTTTTTCATATGAGAAATATAGGAAAAATGAAAGAAATGATTTGAAAAAAAGAAAGAAGAATATTACAGGTAGGGAAAGAGATAATGGGAAATGAGGAAGGAAGAGGAGTAAATGTAGGGTGAAAACCACCAAGCAATGCTATGTGCACATACTAAGATGCCAAAACAAAACCCATTACTTTTGCCTTGCATTATCACAAATTTTTAAGAGATAATTTTTTTCATTTTTATTCAGTGATATTTTTAAAAATAATTTTATTTATATATGAATAATTATATTATGTATATGACAACATAAAACTATTTTAGTCTTTTGTATTTTGTATTCACAGTAATTTTAGCATGTATCTTAGTTACTTTTCTCTCAGTGCTGAGACAAAATACCTGATGTTAAGGAAAGAAAGGTTTATTTAGTTCACAGTTTCTGGAGGTTACAGTCCATAATCAGCTGGCTTCAAGGGGCAGGATGATATAGCACAGGGGCAAAAGTTCAAGGCAGCAGATGACAGCAAAAGCAATAAGAGCAAAAGAGGGGAACAAGCCTATTTCCCTCTTTTATATTGTAAGCAGGCTACCTGCCCTGGAGTTGGCATAGCATTCACCCTATCCTCCTGCCCTCCACTTGCACAGGCCTAGGATGTTTATAAAGTGAAACCCTATCCCCCTGCTTAGTCACTTAGGTATAATTCTAACCTTCTGAAGTTGACCCAATGAATCAACCATTCCAACATACTGGATGTATCTATTTTGTCTGTGTTTCAAAGAATATTTTAATCTAGAAGAGAACATAAGTTTGAAATCAGGAAATAAGAATATGCTTGGTGATTGATTTTCCAGTAATCATTCCTTCTCTAGAGAATTTTGAGAGTAAATTAGTATTTCCTATTATTTTTCTTGATTTCTAAAGTTATTTTTAATCTTCATTGCCTAAATATTTTACTATGATATGTCTGAAAAATTTTAATTTTAAAACAAATAATGTTTAATTTTGGATTTTATTGCTTCTTATGAGACTTTACTTGAATTTTAATATTCAAATATTCATCAAAGCAGGAATACTTTGATTTATTTCCTCAAATATTTTGCACAAGTTCTTTTTCTATTTTTGGCAATTCAAACACTAACTATACTATAGATCCTCAAGGAGCTTATTCTGCAAAATGTGGATTAAAATTTATTTGAGCTTCTATATGACAAAGTAATAAAAATATGACATCTATACAGTTTCTTTATCTTTTAACACATTTTTTAAATTAGCATTTCTTAACAGTACATTTTAGGAATAGAAACCAATAACAATAAAGTGTAAAAAGGTAGTGTAAGATGCAAAAGGGATGCAAACGATGAAAGGTAAGTAATATAGATACAAGATACATCACTGAAATAATTGAATTTTTTACACTAAAAATGATTTACAAAATAAGATTACTATGTGTTTTGCTAATAAAGAATAAGGGAACAAAATTGTCTTTTTTTGGAGTTGTAACTTAAAGATCTGCATTTTTCCATATTACCTTCTTACATACATTCAAGATTTATTAACATATAAAAATCAACATTTCAAAATCATTTTATGGTAAAGTGCTAACTTTATTTCAGAAATTAGAAAAGATAAGTAGATTTCAGTCTTCAACAATGTTTTGAGCAACACTAAAAGAAGCAAAACATTTTACCTAAGCCAAAGCAAATGTAATGTACTCATTTATTGTTTACAGTTTCCAAAAAATACAATCCAAATTTTAAGAAATGATGGAATGAGTTCATGTTTAGAATATTTGTGAAAACATAAATGAAAAGTTTTGTAGGACCTTAGGCTAACCATTGTCAGTAGAGTTATTGCTGCTATTTTTACAACCTAAGAAAAATGGAATAGGTAGTAATCAAAATATTTCATCTTATGATTTGCATATCACATTCAAAGTTCATTTGAAAGTATCCATTAAAACATTTTTCTGACCATATAAAGTTTATTTTATGATCACTTATGAAATGATATAAAATAATTTCCATATATTAATATGGTAATCTAAATAGCTTTGGTAGCTGAAATGGAAATTCACAAAATACAAACTGAAAAAAGATAATACTTACCAGAGAACTAAAAGAATAATATCTTTTTCCTGCATAGTGTTTTTCATATAAAGCACATTAAAATAGAAATATTTTATCAACTCTTTTTCCATACCCTTAAGATTTTTCTTATTCTATGCATGTGTCTACTCTGAGCAGGCCTGAGCTTTTGCATGCAAACATCACCATCAAAGCTGTAATATTTATTTTACTAGGAAAAAAAGACTTGTTTTACAAAAAACTGTATAAACTACTTTACTTTCTGTCATGGTATATATCTAGATGTTCCCTCCAAATCTCGTGCACTTGTAAGAGGGGCTCTTAGAAGGTGAATGGACTATATGTAAGCAATATTCATCAGTGGATCATCCATTAATGAGTTTGTAACTAATTGTGATATAAGGAGGTGAAGCCTAGTCAGAAGATGTGGGTCAATGTGACTGTAGGCTGGAAGTGAATCTCCCTCTTCACTCAATCTAGCTGTTTTCTGCAGCAATGTCTGAAAGTACTTTTCCTCTACCAAGCTTTTCTGCCATGAAGTTCTGCCTTGAATCTATCAAAATATTGTCTTGCACCTCTATGGACCATGTGCCACAATAAATATTTAAGGACCAGGTGTCAGGTATTGTGATTTAGCAATGCTAAATTAACTAAGACACTTTCCCTTTACTTATTCTTTCATCTAATCACTGTATACACATTGGCCTCTTTCTAGGCTGAGAACCTGTATGTAGTATATACTGTAAAGTTTAAAAAGCTGGGTTCAATTTCACCTTCTGCTATTTGACAACTGTATGATTTTAGGAGCATTTTGTAAATTCTGTGAGCCTGTGTTTTTATCCTTGAGACAATGGCAATAATAAAAATATTATAAGAAATATCTTGTTTAAAGTTAGGATCACTTTGAATCACTATTGTAAATGATTTGAGGAATATGGAAGAGTCTGTTTCAGTATTTGCTGTTACAAGTGAATATATAGGTAAATATATATGTATATATTTTTAAAAATAAATACCAAAATATTTAAACAAAATCAAAAATCAATTGAGGGGAAAAAGTAACACAAAGCTAGGTTGTTACATTTTACTATTGATATCATTTATTATAATTATAATACAAGTGTTTAGGAAGCAATCCTATAAATAATCATTTAGTAAAGTATATGTGGGAAAAGAGGGTCATACATTTTTTATAAAGTAAAACATTATCTGTAAAAAGAATTATCTCTGAAATATAACATTTCCTTGCTTAAATAAAAGTATCACAAAATATCAAGTTATAAAAAAGAACAGATAAATTACTATCTGCAAAAAGATTGTCAAGGATTGCCACTCACTAAATAGAATATATACTAATGGAAGTATTTTACTCAGTGGATAAACATTACCCACACTACTGTTAGCATCAAGAGTACAATATTGTCCATTGTTTCTATTAGTATTCAGTACAGGCAAAAATTATTGCAAGTAATAGAACATCTGGTGGGGACATTACTTAATCCCATGAGATAAGAAAAATCAATCAATGGCATAATGATAATTAAAGAAGAAGTGAATTATATGCAACATTTCTAACATATCACAAAAATCAATGAACACTTTTTGTTAGTAATGAATCAAATAGGATAAAAGAATTTGAAGTAACTCGAAAATGCAATACACATACATGCATACACAGACTACTTTGAAAGAAAAATAGAAGAGGAAACTTTTTCAAATGAAAAGCAACTGTATACATAAGCAAAAAGTAATGGGAAATGTGACATATCTGTTATGAAACTTAAAATATTTCTGAGATACATAAATTTAAAAATGGGAAATATCTATAAATAAAATGAATTTAAATCAACTAGTATCAGACTTCTGGGAAGATGGTGGAGTGGTTAACAGCAGAGAAAGAGCCTCTCAGAGTCTTGATGTGTAGACTCTGGAATATAGCAACACAAGGAAGAAAATAAGAAGGAAATGAATCACCTGAATCTAAGAAAAATCTGAAATAATAATTGAAGTCCATGGAGTGACTAAAGGAAGAAACTTCAGTGAAGAAGGAGGTGGCTAGCAGTGCCTTCTCCTTGACTCACTAAGTAGGAGGACTGGTTAAAACTTACAAACACACAGTGACTGCAGCTGATCCCAGTGGAGAGATGGAGAGATGCAGCAGTGGAACAGATCATCAGACATCATGGTCTGTGCTGGTTGGTGAGTGTACAGATTTGACGATTGCATGGGAGAGGACAATCAGCCAAGAGCCATCTTGGAGAAGTCAACTGAGATTGGAATACAGAACAACTTTTGTCTCTATCTTGTGACTCCCAGTTGAGTTCAAGCCCACTGAAGATACACTGTATATTTCAAACTACACAAGTCACTAATAGTAGTACACTGTATTAACAGAGACAAGAACAAAAAACTTATGAACATCTCAATAGATATATGATGTTCTACATAGAAGACCCAAAATACTTCACCAAAAATCTTCTAGATTCAGTATTGAAATGTCCATCAATTAGTGAATAGACAAATAAGATGATTTTTTAAAAATAAAATGGAGTACTAATCTTCCATAAAGAAGGATAAGCTTGAGAACATTTTAGAGGTAAGAATATGTGCCTCAAAATTGTACTCTTAGGTGAAATAAATTGGGCACATGTGCATATATTACATTATTTCTCTGAGAAACAAAGAAAATGAAGGAAGAAAATGTATAAGAGGTACTGTAAAAAAGGAAGAAAATGTTTAAGGAATAAGGGAGAGTGAGGGAAAAAGGAAGTGCTATGGTTTGTGTCTAGATGTCCTCCCAAAATCCTCATGTAGTCATAGAAGCAGGATTCTAGAATTTTTGATTGATTTATGTTCCACTGCTATGTTTATGAGTGTGGGTGCTACATGTTGCTTTTTGTATCTGTTGTCACCATGTATGTTTGCTCCTCTGCTACATCACCCTACCTTGGAGTCAGCTGATTATAGACTGAAACCTCCACAAACTGCAAGCTAAATAAATCTTTCCTTCCTTCATTTTGGGTGTTGGGTATTTTTTTTTCAGCAATGAGAGAAAAGTAACCAAGACAGAATTTGGTACCAGAGAAGTGGGATCATTGCTGTGACTATATCTGATCATGTGTTTCAAGAGCCTTTGGGTATGGCTTATAGAAGTTTGGAAAGTTTCAGAATTGTCACCTGAAGGAGGAAAGATGTAATGCCTTAGGTTATTGTGTATGGGAGATTCTGGTCATAGCTGAAAAGATCAGAAAACGTGTAGAAATCCTGAAAGTAAAGACCACATTCAGAGGTTTCTGCTGGAAAGAAGGACTGCATTAATTTTTGGATTCCAGATAATGTGAGTTATGGCTTGTATAAAGTTTTCATTTGCTTGTATCCAGAGGCTTTGCCCAATACTGAGTTTGAGGGTGGTGGACTAATTAATCTGGTAGTAAAAAATTTCAAGACAGTCTAATGTTGTGGTAGTGGCATGGTTACTGTTGGGGCTTTTAGCAAGATTAATATTGCAAATCAAAAAGAAAAGAGCACAGCAGGGATGATTTAAAACATTGTGAGTGTGGCCTGGAAAAATGTTCCAGTAAAACTGTGGACCATATAGATAGAGCTATATATAGATAGCTCCAGTAAAGCTGTGGACTATAAAGATAGTGCTACTATAAGATCTTGATTGCTATGAAGGAGTAGGAGTATAGAATAAACTGAGGGAATTACAAGAACCACAAGGATTTCACCCTTTGCAGTCTCAAAGCTGAAAGTGAAATATTTTACTTTGAGATGAAAGATGCAGAGAATCATATTCCAGAATGGTGGCAGCCACACCAGGTTCCAAAATGGCAACAGCCACACTATGTTCAAGAATGGTGGCAGAAGTCACACCAGGTTTCAAAGTGGCTGTGGCCACATCAGGCTCTAGAATGCAGCAGCATGCAAATTTGTTACTCAGAATCAGGTTCAGTGTGTTTAGTAATCTAGGTATTCAATGCCTGCAATCAAGAGAGAAGAAAGCCTGGCTACTACTTCAACTGGCAGCAGACATTAGCATCATCCACCTGATGCTCTTTGAGGTTCATGCAGAATGCAAGAGTTCTGAGGTTAAAAACACTTCCCCTGGGATTTCAGAAGAAAACCTGGAAGCCCAAGGAGTGTGCCCCTGATCAGGTCTTATGAAGTTGTGAGTGTGAAGGCAAAAGTGAAGTGGAGACCACAGAAGTTTGGAAAAATCAGGAACATTGATCATCTGAGGAAAACTGCAAAGAGTGAGCAAAGCAAGCCTAAGGGAAAAGCTCTGGAAGCTAAAAACTCCAGAAGTGCTATAGATGTGGAATCATGCAAACTCTTTGAAGCTCACAACTTGCCACAGATTACATTGGATATTCCATATGGAAGTAAAGCACTTAATATTTTCCTTGTTGGATTTTGGACTTGCTTTGTTCACAATACTTCTATTCCCTTCTTTATATCTTTTGGAATGGTAAGGTTTATTTTGTGATATTGAATGTTGGAAGTGTTTCACTTTTCATTTGTACAGGGGCTTGAAGCTAAGAGTTTGCTTTAGATCTCAGAGGAGATGGAATTTTCAGCAATTGCTGAAACTGTTAGGATTTTTCAAATCTTGGACATGGACAAAATATCATTTGTATAATGCATGTGCATCTGTCTATGGGAAACCAGGGATTGAATGCTATGGCTTGTATCTGGATGTCTCCTCAAAATCTCATGCATTCATCATCTAGACAGACTTCTAGAATTTGTGACTGATTCATGGTCCAATGCTGGAATTATGGGTGTGAGTGATACATTCATATCCATAATGTGCATCTTCTCTGATGATCCTCCATTTTTGCTCTTGTTGCTTTTGGTATCTTTCACTGCCATGTACTGTTGCTCCTCTGCCATGCTACCCAATCTTAGAGCCAGATGATTATGGAATGAAACTTCCACAAACTGTGAGCTAAACTGCTGCAACCCAATGTGGCCCCTGAGGTTCCTGAGGTTATGGACCAGCAAGAGGATGAGAAAATAAAGAAAAGACAAAGCTGGGGTCACAGTGGAGCCCTTACTTTCCTGATGGGAGGAAAGGAACTGCTCAACCAATTCAGCCTGTTTATTTATACACCAGGAAAGATGATGTCAATTTCAGCCCATCTGCCTAGCAACTCATTACTTGGATTCTCTAGTGGCATGGTGCTTTGCTGGGCTGTAGCAACTTCTTCACGTGGCGGACCCAGGAGCGCTTTGTTTTCTGGTAGGGTCATGTCTGGGTCATGCCCTATGTCAATTTCCAGCTTCCAGGGCTCCCTACACTAAACTAATCTTTCCTTCCTTCACTTTGGGTGTTACATACTTTGTTTCAGGAAAGAAAGCAAAGTAACCAAGACAAAAAGAAGTAGAAAGTAAAAAAAAAAAAAAAAAAAAGAAAGAAAGAAAAAAGAAGGAAAAATGGAAAGAAAGCATTGGGTAAAAGATGAAACCCTACTTTTATCATGGAAAAATGTAAATTCTCTATGATGAATATGATCATTATATATACATAATATGTACCAATAAAAATAATAAAAAACTAAAATTAAATATTAATAATTTTAATAATGGAAGTAAAATGAAGAATAGAGGCTACCAAATATTGATAATATGGCAAAGGGAAAAGAAACTACTCTAGATATGGTATTCAAAAGATACATGATTTCAATCAATACAAAAAATTAGACTTTTGGGATCTACTGCACAACATGGTGACTACAGAGAAAGACTAAAGAATTGATGGACATCTTATTTATGTTATTTGATCATTCTGCTATGTATGTGTGTGAAATCATATAGTAACTCATAAAGAGACAACTAATTTTTGTTAATTGAAACAAATTAGATGGCAAAAATGTCAGAATAAATAATATAACTAAAAATTATTCACAGTACTTAATTCACCAAATATCAAAATAAACCAGAAACTCATAATTAAAATGAAATGATATTGGCATATGAGCAGGAAAATAAGTAGAATAAAAATCATATAACTGCATATTTTCTTGTGTCAAAATTTAATAATATACATGTGAACTTTAGGCAATAATGAGCACTCTAATAAGTGCTTCTGGGGAGACTGGATCATTGTTTGGAAAATTAGAAAATTAATCACATGCATAAAAGTGTGTGTTGGAAAAATGTCAAAAATCAAGCAGCAAAATATAAACATCAAAATATGTGAATAGTAGGAGATATGATTGATGTCCTCTGTACGTTTAGTGAAAAAATATAAGAAAAAGAGAAAATATTTTTAATCCATTCCACTGGCATTTTAAATGTTTAAACTAAACTTAAAATGGTAACTAGGAGACAATATATATAAAAGAGTTAAGAATAATATTCAAATATACAAACATGTTTTAAATGTTGAGGCACAAAGTCTCATTAATCTAATGAATGAATATGAATAGCTCCTTCTATAAAATTCAACAGAATTAGTATTAATTGCTATTAAATACAAGAAATATGTAAACCTCATTTAAAATTAGAGACAAAAGCAGCTACATGAGTGCAGGACATCTCTCTCACCTCATTAGCGATTTTTTTTAAGTTTAACAACTCAAGTTTTTAGAAAGACTGTGCTACAGACTCTCTCGTGTTGATGGTGGCATGCAAAGTGGTTAAGACAGTTTGTTGTGGAATGTGTCAATATCTACTAAAAATGTCAATTACACTTAATATTTAATCCAAATCTGTGTCTAATATATTATCCTGAAGATTTTACTCCAAGATACAGAAGTACATATGTTTAAGCTTACTTATTGTAGTGCCATGTGCTTTGTAAAATATTTGAAGCAATCTACCCATGAGTGATTGAGTTAGTCAACATATAAAATTGCTTGCAATGAAGATACAGAAAGAAAAAATATTGATGTGGAGTGATATCTAGAATATTTTTGAAAAGAAAAAAATAAGTAAAATAAAAAATTACTTGTGTGCTACATTTTTGTATGAAAAAAGAAGAACTATATATTTATCTTTTAACTGTGAAAATAAACATGCAGACTATAGAATGGTAACCAATAAGTTTAAATTAGATGCTTATGGGATTGAATATTAATTATACTTTAAAAATGAATATATAGGAATGTAATGAAATGGGTGCAAAGATAAGGACACTGTTCTTACTATAACCTGTTGTAGTTGTGACTTTTGAACCATGTAATTTTTCATATGCTCAAAAATTAGACAAGCAAATAAAATATTAATGCAAGTACTTATGGAACTACTTCAAATAGAATTTAAGCAATAAACCATATTTGTTAAAAATAAAAATGTACTCTAGTGTAAGAAAACATAATTTTTGAAGTAATAATTTGAGTATGGATTCTAAGATTAAGTAAAAAGAACTCTTTACTAACACTGCACTCTCATTAAAATAATTGTTTACTGCAGGGTATATATTTACAATTCTGAATGGTTTTAGCTGTGTTTTAGATTTTAGAAAATAAATAATTGTATTTTGGCATATAAAATAGTTTTACCATTTCCTGTTAAAATATTTCTATACAAGGCACAAGATTAAAACCCTATGTTATTGATATAATGCTATTAACACATATTTTGTTATATAATGCATATGCAACATATATATTTCATTTTATATATATCCTTATATATCCATAGACTCACACACACTCACAGATAAATGTTTTGAAGAGTTACTGCCATGGATTATGGTCACTTCTTTTGAACCATAATATTTAACTAGTAATATTACATAAACTTCCAAAATACAGTCTACACTTAAAATTTATGAATTCCATATTTACACATTCATCTACTCAGTAAAATTCATCATGAGACTTCACATTTTCTTACTTAATTTAAATTAACATAATATTTTTTATTTACTGTCTATCACTTAGTGTGATGTTTTAAGCATGTGATCACTCCTGGGTGTCTTTTCACCAGTCTCCTCTGCATCTTGCAGATAGAGCAATGGAAGAATCTATGAAAAGACTAATTTTAGCTAACATGTGAATTACTTCATTAGTTCTAATTTTTGTGGTGAGAAAAATTTGCAGTGATTTCTTAGACATTTTTCTAGCATAAAATACATTATTACCTATAGTTATTATGTTGCACAATCTATTTTCTTTTCTCTTTTTTTTAAAAGGAAAAGATATACTCTACAAAATGATGTTGACAGTCTAGCAAGGTGATGTGCACCTACAATCCCAGCACTCAGGAGGCTGAGGCAGGAGGATCTCTGCCAAGTTAAAGATGAGATTGAAATACTTAGGGAGACCTTGTTTCAAAAAAAATGAAAAAAGAAACTAAATCCCAAATTGTTTTATATTATTTAAGACCCTAATTTATATGAAATATGCAATAACATACATATACATATTTTCTCTGTGACTGTTTTATATGCACTCAGAGATGATGTTCGAATGGAACATGATAGTAGAGAATAATGATATTTAATTTTCTTAACATATTCCACACAGGATAAACAGCTAGTATCCACAGAGTTAATATCTTTGCAAAAGGCTTCTGTTACTCAATAAAACTTGAAATGTTTAATATTAATAGCTTAAAGTGTTATAGTATAGAAAATATAATACCATGGAGACAGTAAATTTGCAAAAGTGATGCATAAGTCATGGCTTTTATAAACAATTTATATGTGTTTTTTCTTGATAACAAAGATAATTTTATACTTTAGCATATGGCAAATGTACAAAATTAGGATACATTGATAGCTTAATAAACTTACATTAATTACTGAGGGGAAATAGCGGTGTTAAATTAACAGTGGTAGGTGTGGAGCAATTATATTTTCTACCTCAAACTCATTCTTTTTTATTATTTTATAATCCACTTAATATAAACATTCAATCAGATTATAAGCCAATTATATACCTTGATAAACAGATCATTACTAATGCCAAAAATGTCTTCTTTTTAAATAATGAGGAATTAAACATGAAAAATGTTACTTCACATACACATTCAACAAATATGGGAAACACCATCATTTCTTGACTCTCCTGTAGCATAGGGTAAAACATAGATTATTAAAGGGTTGAAATTAAATATAAGATCTCTCTTGTTCATTATGGAGCGCCCTTGTCTTATTCTAAAATTAAATCTCAGGGTAGAACATCTTTATCTGAATAGAAACTCTTTCAAATCTGGACAGCAGTGTAGTACTTTTTTGCCTAAATAGAAGATGGAAATGTTTATTTTTTCAGACACTTAATAGGTTTCTGGGGGCTAGAAGCCCCCTGCCTCTGGTTATTATACAGTTGGGACAGCCATTTTTGCTTGTACTTCTGTTTAAGGGTCCTGACTTGTAGCCAGACTCTGGAGTCTCATTCATGAACAACAGGGTGCTTGATCTTGTCCCTTCCTTTGGGAACTTGAGCATCCTATAATGCAGCTTCTTGGCATTGGAATTGGAGTTTTTGATGTTGAAGCTTTTCTAATCTATACTTTTTTTTTTTTGTGCTGGGGATCAAACTCATAACCTAGCTCTTGCAAGGTAAGCACTTGTGCCACCGAGCTAAATCCTCAGCGCTGCTTTTCTAATCTAGTGAAGAAACTGTTTAAAAAATTTTTCCCTTCTTCTGTGTAATAATGTCTGTTAGTCAACAAGTAATTAAAAAATTTTATTGCTTTTTCATTTATTTAAAGAAACCAAGAAGGAAAAACAAGACAAAACAGAAAAAAGGGTAAAAGTAATACAGATTTTCAGAGACAAATATTAACATTAAGAAATTACTAGTTGATAAATTACATGTTGTCCTCTTAGAAAGAGTTGTTCAAGTTGAAAATCACAGCATAAAAAGTGGGCACTCAGACATTGACATTGTGCAATTGACAGTGCAAACCATTCTGTTCAATGACCTAATGCAAAATGAATAATATGGTCATCTATCTTACACACTTAAATATCTATATAGTTATATATTTTAGAGCACTTTCCTTTCTTTTTTACAATATCTATTATGTATTTTGGATCTTATTACTTTTTCATTTATTATTTTTTACACTAGAGAGAATGTGATATTTACAAATGTGAGACATGTTTATTTCACTTATGAGGATAATCTCAAGTTGCCACCATTTACCTATAAAGGCCTCAAAATCATCTTTTTAATAGCTGAGTAATATTCCATTATATAAAAGTACCATATCTTTTTCATCCACTCTACAATTGATGGGAATTTTAGTTGTTTCCAAGATTTAGCTTTTACAAATTGTGCTGCTATAAACATGGGTGGACATATACCACTATGGCATGATCTTTTCAAATTTTTTGAGAAAATATCCAGGAAGGGAATAGCTGGGTTGATTGGAACTTCTGATCCTAGTTTGTTGAGGAATCTCTATATTGATTTCCATAATGGCTGCACCAGTCTACCCTACCATCAATAGTGGAGAAGCATATCTTTTTACCTCAGCCTCACACACATTTATTAACAGTTGATTTCTTGATGGAAACCATTTCTTCTGGAGTGAGATGAAATTTCAGTGCTGTTTTAATTTGCATTTCTTGAATGACCAATTATGGTGAACATTTCTTCATGTAATTATTTGTCATTTGTATATCTTCATCTGTGAAATGAGTGTTCATCTCAGATGCCCATTTTTGGAGAGGGTCTTTGAATTAGGGGAGCTTGATGTTTTTCAATTCTTTATATGTTCTGGATATAAGTCCTCTGTCTGTGGGGTTTCTAGCTAAAATTATTTCCCAATCTGTGGGTTTTCTTTTACTTTGTTGGTGATTTCTTTTGAAGTACAAAAACTTTTTAATAAGATGTGTTCCCAGTTGTTGATTCTTTGAAGTATTTCCCATGCGGTTTGCATTTTGCACATGAATTCTCTGCCTATGCTTATGTCTCCAAGTTTTCTACCTATGTTGAATTCCAATAGATTTAATGTTTCTGTTTTAATATTTAGATCTTTGATCCATTTTGACTTTAGTTTAGTGCATGGTGATAGGCATGGGTGTAGTTTCAGTCTTCAGCATGTGGAAAGCCAATTCTTCCAACACCATTTATTAAAGAGGTTATCATTTTTCCAGTGAACATTTTTAGCCCCTTTGTCAAATATAATGTGTCTGAATGTCTTTGTAGTTTTGTTTGTATCTTTTAATCTGTATAGTTGTCTATTTCTTTGACAGTACCATGCTGATTTTATGACTGTGACTTTGTAGAATAATTTCAAGTCAGGAATTGAGTTGCCTCCTACTTTGCCTTTGTAGCCCAGAATTGCCTTTGCTATTTTAGGTCTCTTCTGTTTCCAAGTGAATTTTAGGAGTTTGTCTCTAGATCTGTGAGATACGTTAATGGTATTTTGATTGGGATTGTGGTTTTGGGAGTATGGCCATTTTCACAATACTGGTGTTTCTGAGCCAAGAACAAGGAATATCCTTCTATTTTCTAATATCCTCTTCAATCTTTTTTTAGAGTAGTATTGATTTGAGAATATAGGGCTTTTACATTCTTGGTTAGCTTAATTCCTAGGTATTTCATTCTTTAGATGATATTTTGAAAAGTGATATATCCATAATTTCTCAATCAGTGAGTTTTCTGTTTGTGTGCAAGATTGTTATTGATTTTTGAGTGTTGACTTTGTATGTAGCTGTGCTGCTGAAGTTTTTTATTACCTCTAGTAGTCTTTTATGCAGTTTTTGGGTCATCTATATAAAATATCATGTCATCTGCAAATAATGATAATGTTACTTCTTCCTTTCCTATCTTTATTCCTTTTATTTCTCTCTCTTGTCTAATTGCCCTGGTTAGTATTTCAAGAACTAATTAAATAGGAGTGGTGATAGTAGACATCCTTATCTTGTTACTGATTTTAGAGTGAAGGCTTTCAGTTTGATCATTTAGTGTAATACTGGCTGTTGGTTTGTCATATAAGGCCTTACAAAATTAAGGTAGATGCCATTTATTCCAACTTTCTGTAGGGTTTATATCATGAGCAAGTGTTGGACTTTATCAAAAGTGTTCTCTGCATCTATTGAGATGAACATGTGGTTTTTGTTTTTGGCTGTGTTGATGTGCTGTATTACATTTATTGATTTGTGTATGCTAAATCATCCCTGCATTCCTGGAATAAATCCCACTTGGTTGTGGTGTATAATTTTCTTGATGATTTGCTTCATTCTATTTGCCAATATTTTATTGAGAATCTTGGCATCAGTGTTCAATAGTGAGATTAGTCTATAGTTCTCCTTTTTGGTTGGGTCTTTCTCTGGTTTTGGTATCAGAGTAATACTTGCCTCCAGGAATGAGTTAGGAAGTATTACTTCTCTTTCAATTTCATTGAAGAGTTTAAGGAGTATTGGTATCAAATCTTCTCTAAATTTCCTGTAGAATTCAGCTGTGAAGCAATAAGGACCTGGGCTTTTCTTTGTTGGTAAGTTTTTTAATCACATTTTCAATTTCAGTAGCTGATATTGGGTTATTTCACATTGTTATATCTTCTTGATTGAGCTTTGGTAGTTCATGTGATTCTAGAAATCTGTCCAGTTGCTCTGTGTTTTCCACTCTATGTGAGTACAGATTTTCAAAGTAGGTATTCATGATCTTTTGAATTTCCATGATATCTGTAGTGACTTCTCTCTTTTTAGTCCTTATTGCATGAATTTGAGCTTTTTCTTTCTTTTTCTTGGTAAGGTTAGCTAGAGGTTTATCAATTTTGTTTATTCTCTCAAAAAAACAGCTCTTTGATTTGTTAATTCTTTGTATCATTTTTTATTATCAATTGCATTAATTTCTGCTGTGATCTTTACAATTTCCTCTCTTGATGGGCTTTGGGTTTTGCTTTCTCTTTCTTTTCTAGAAGCTTGAGATGTAGCATCAGGTTGTTTATTTGTGCTCGTTCTGCCTTCTTGATGTTACTGACTATTTATTGCTATATATTTCCCTCTTAGGACCACTCTCATTGCATTCCAGAGGTTATGGTATGTTGTATCCACATGAATTGCAAGTACTGCCTCATTTCTTCTTTAATTTCACCTGTAGCCCATTGGTGTTCAGAAGGTTATTACTTAATTTTCATGTATTTATGTAGGTTTTGCAATTTATTTTGCCATTAATTTCCAATTTCAGTGCACTATGATCAGACATTATGCATGGGATAATTTCAATCTCTTTGCATTTACTTAAGAATGTTTTATGGAGAGCTGGGGATTTAGCTCAGTGGCATAAGCACCTGCCTTGCAAGTAGGTGGTTGTGAGTTCAATTCCCAGTACTGATAAAAAAAAGAATGTTCTATGGGTTAATATATGGTCTATTTTGGAGAATGTTCCATGCGTAGTTGAGAAGAATGTATATTCTGATGTGGTTGGGTGGAACACTCTGTAAATGTCTACTAAGTCCATTTGCTCACAGGTATGATTCAGTTATATTATTTCTTTGCTGACTTTTTTGTCTAGTTCATCTATCTCTTTATGACAGTGGGGTATTAATGTCTCCTATTACAGTTGTGTTCTTGTGTATTTGGATTTTCATATCCATAATTATTTGTCTTATATAGTGCTCCTGCATTTGGTGCATATATATTTACAGCTGTTAGCTCTTCTTCTTGAAGTTTTCCACTAGCAAGTATGTAGAGAGCTTCTTTATGTTTTAATCATTCTATGTTTAAAGTTCACATTGTCTGCAAATGGAATAGCTACCCCTTCTTTTTTCTGGGATCCTGTTGCATGGAATGCTTTTTTCCATCCTTTGACTTTTAATCTATAAGTTTCCTTTTGAGTCAGATATGTTTCTTGTATACATATTGTGAGATCCTGTTTCCTGATCCATTTTGTCAACCTATTTCTTTTGATAGATGAGTTGAGGCCATTTACATTTATGGATATAACTGATATGTATTCACTCAACTTTGTCATGTTACATTCCTGTTGTTTTCTGCTTTTCCCCTTGTTTAATTGTTGTTGTAGTCAGGGCTGTGCAGAGAACAATTAGAATCAGGACATGGAGTTTATAATATTATTTTAGGATGGTCACAGAGAGTTAACACAAGAAAATGCAGAATATCTATCCACATCACTAATGACATAGAATATTTAGCCAAGGGTTAAATTCAATCAATAGATAGTTCATACTGACATAAAAATATTTCATAAATACTATGATAACAGTAGCTGTTAAAGAAAATATTGATCAGTTTCTCAACTTAGTTTTTAACTTGCAAGTTTTCATTTATATTAATTTATAATTTTGCATACAAAAATTCCAGTATGACTTTTCATTATTTTACAAACATATTAAATAAATTAATAGCTCTTGCCTTTGTGAAAATACATGTTCATACTTTTTGTGCCCTGGGAAGCTGGTACACTTTCATCTTCATGAGCATTAACTCTTTAAGATTCAGGTCATTTATTTTAAGTATCTAAATTCTATCAATAGATAGTTCATACTGACATAAAAATATTTCATTTGCTGTTGAAATACTGGTGCTGTCCTCTGAGTTCCCAGCTATTATCTAGTTTTTCTGCATGTGTTCTCATAAAATCTGAACTATAAAAATGATATCTCTATTTTGTTTTCTTCTTTGGCATTTTCAGATAATCTTTTCAGTCAATTTCAATCTGTTCTCTATTATACAGAATAATACAGTTCCTTTCAAGTTTTTTAAAAAGACTTTTTGGTAAGCAATTTGAAAGCTTCACTTTGAATATTTTTTAAAAAAAACTACTTTATTGGAGTAGAACTGATAAACAAAGACTTTCAGATATTTAATGTTCAAACTCATGAGTCTTAACACACCTATTACTGCCACAATAATCAAATTAATAGACACAACCAACATCTCCAAAAGTTTCTTTGTGTTCCTATTTGATGTTCTAGATGTTTGTGCTAAGAACACTAAAAATGTGATTTATCTATAATTAAAAATTTATGATGTGTTTTAACTTTTAACTAGTACTTACAATGCTCCTGTTTTGGGTTCTGTGGAATGATGTTTTTTGATCACTTCCCACTTAGTATGTCTTATTATTTTTTTCCACTATTTTCTTAGCTTCTACAAATCTAGAGTAAATTTGTATTTTTGCATATCTCTTTTTTACTTTATACTTTTCTTTGACTGATAAGTTAATCTATGAACCCTAAGTTTTAACATGTGGATGTGCACACACATGTACATGGACACGTACATCTTCACTCATACACACACGTGTACTCTCATATGCATATGTACTAAAACAGAGATACCCTATTGCTAAGATCCAAATCAATCTAGTCAACTTTCTATTTGACATTGAAAGTTTGTGTTTCATGCTTATAAGACTATTATTTTTAAATTCTGATATTGCCTGAAGATAAAGGGGCAATTCATTAAATTTCAAACCATTAATCAGAAAGTCTAAGCAGCTTCCAGCAAACTCTCTGTCTCCTACATTTTAGAATGCTGGTAATTCCTATATTTTATTGAGGGAAAGTCATACTCTTTCCATTTCTCACAGAAGTGCTACGTTTTCTTCAGATGCTTTTGGACTGTTTTTTTAAAGGATTTTTTTTAACTGAGTGTTCTTTTTCTTTTTTAAAACTGAAAAGATGATCCCCAAGCATTCCAACTCTACTTGCTTTAGTGAGATATATGTTCTAAAGGAAATCTTCTGATAATTCTAACTAAAGTTACCATTTTTCTCCTGTTTACCATCTACATACCCTTTATAGTTATATTTGTTTAAGTTATTCACTTATGTTTAGTTTATTGAATATTTTCATCTTGAGATATACACTGAATGAAAATACTTCTTATGAGACCAATTCATAGACTAGAAAAGATATAATCTTCACATCATTTCATTTTATTAAACTAACATTTGTGTTTTATACATCATTTTTTCTCCTGGATGTTTTTCTGGCTAAGCTGCTCTAAGTTCTTTATCTATAGCCCCTTCATAAGCCAGTTTCTCAGCAGTAACTTGCTTAAATGGCCAAGGAATTTCCACATATATTTGTGCAGAAGTTCTGCCTCGACATCTGTGGAAAATACTGAATATATTGCTACAAACTACAATTACAATTTCCTTTTTTTTGGTCTCACATTGATATTAACATTTTATTTGCTGTCACTTTTAAACTGCATTGTGTCAACTTGAATGGCTTGGGGTCAGATGAGGTAACTTATGGATCACACATTTGTGTCTGTATAAATAAGTCATTGAGGTATGACCTTGGGTACAACATCTGGTCCTTGTTCCTTTGTTTCTGATGTTCCCCTGAGATGTTTCCAGCCACCCATAATTGAACATCTTTTCTGTGATGCACCTATCCATCATAATTATTCTGCAGTGGAACCAGGCAACTATGGAATGATTTCTCGGAAAACATAGCTGAATTAAATCTGTTATGATTTGCTTCTAGATGTCCCTGCAAAGCTTCATGCAGTCATTGGGGCAGATTTCCAGAGTTTGTGATTAATTTATGGTCCAATGTTGTGTTTAAGGGCTTGAGTGTGCTACACTTGCCCTAGGGAGGGTAGTCTGCACACAATATGAGACCAAAAGAAGGTTTTCTCTGTCTATCACTTGTTGATTTTCCTTTCTAGAACTGCCATGAACTATTTCTCCTCTGAAATGTTCCTCTGTAAAGCCAAGTCACTCAACCAATTATGGACAGAAGTCTCCACAAATTGTGTGCTAAATAAACCTTTCATCCTTTATCTTGTGAATATTAGGTCTTTTGTGTCAGCAATGAAAGAAAAGTACCAAAGACAGTTGGTACCAGAGAAGTAGGATCATTACTGTGAATGTTCCTGACCATGTAGTGTAAGAGACTAGCTTATGGGAAGAGTTTAGAATGATTCAGAGATTCTGATTGAAAAGGCAGAGCTGGAACACCTCATGATGCTGTATATTAGAGTTTTTGATCAAAGCTCAGAAGAACATAAGGTTGTTAGAAATCCTGCTGATAATCACCAAGGTCAGGAGGATTCTACTGGGAAGAAAGACCATTGGTTTTGGGAGTCCAGACTGTGTGTATTATGGCTTGGCAGAAAGTTTGTCTGCATTTGCTTGTGTCCTGAGACTTTTCCTAAGACCTAAGACTGCGATTAATGATGGTAGAATAATTAATCTGGCAGAAGAAATTTCAAGACATTTTAATGTTGAGGCTGTGGCATAGCTGCTGTTGGGTCCTTTTAGCTAGATCTATATTGATAATTAAGAACAAAGAGACCATCAGAGTGATTTAAAACATTTTTAATTTGGCCAGAAAGGAAGCTCCTGTAAAGCTGTGGAATGAAAAGATAGACATGGTGAGACCATGACTGCTAAGAGAAAACATATGACTAGAAAAGATGACTAAAAAAACCCCAGGACAATAGAAAAGATGGCCTAAGGGCATCACATGAAGCAGCAGGACACCACCTTTTGCATCCTCAAAACTTGAAATGTGAAAGACTTTGCTTTGAGAAGACAGCCCAAGAGCACCATGTTCCAGAACAATAGCAGCCATACCATGTTTCAGAATGTTGGCTGCTACACTGTATTCCAGAATAGTGGCAGCATAGAAAATTTGTTCATCCAAGTGGTCAGCAATCCAGACATATGTTTCCTACAAGAGAGACAAAAGCCTGGCTACTCTTCTAGCTGACAGCAGACCATGGCATTTTCCAAGTTTGCTGGCTTTAGGTATAAGAAGATTGGAAGAGTGGTAAGATTAATAAGGCTTCTGCCCAGATTTCAGGAGCTCTGGGAGGTCAGGGACTATAGCCCTCCCTGGGAGCCAGGGAGTATGGCCCTGTGAAGCGGTGAGTGTGAAGCCAAAGGTGCAGTGGAGACCCCAGATGTTTGGAAAAAAAAATATCTGAGGAAATCTTCAAGGAGGGAGCAAAGTGGACTCAAGAGAGAAGCCATGGAAGCCATAAACAACCACCTTAAGGGCAGAGTTATTCAAGCCCTTTGGAGTTCATAATTTGCCACAGTTTACCTTGGATGCTACACATGGAAGTACAGGAATTAATGCTTGCTCTTTGGGATTTTAGACTTGCTTTGGCTCCATTACTTTGAATCCCTCATGTGTAAATTTTGAAATGGAAATGTATAATTTGTTCCATTGAATGCTGGAACTGTTAAACTTTCTTTTAATTTGCACAGGAGCTCACAACTAAGAGCTTGTTTTAAATTTCAAAGAAGATTTGGATTTTGACTTTTTACTAATGCTGCAACTTTTAGGACTCTCACTCTAAGCGATGGACTAAATGCCTTTGCATAAAGGAATGTATATAAATCAGTAAGCAGGGATGAAGGGCAAAATATTATTGTTTACCTCTAGATGTCCTCCAGAAACCTCATGCAGTCATGGAGGCAAGCTTCTAGATTTGTAATTGATTCATAAACCAATGGTGGGAATAAGGGTGTGCATGTTCTACCTGCCAAATGGCAGGTAGTTTTCATACAATATAAGGGATGGAAAAGGCTTGTCTCTGTCTCTTACTGTGTTTTGCTATTTTCTATACTCATAAATTGTTACCCCTCTGCCATGTTCCATCCTGTCTTGGAATTAGCCAATTGTGAACTGAAACCATTACAAACTGTGAGCTAAATAAACCTTTCCTTCTTTAACTTTAGGTGTTCAGTATTTTGTCTCAGAAACAAGAGAAAAGTAACAAAGACAAGACCTATCCTCATTTAAATTGTGATTGTCTAATATTGTCTCCCAACTATGGGTCATCTAAGTAATACAGTTTAAGATTTCACTCATAAGTGAAGCTGAGCAACATTTAACTTTCTGTGGGAATTCAATCAGCATAATCTCCTCCTTATCTATATGTATTTTTTCAAGAAATGGATCATCTTTCTTTAAATGCTGAATATTAGTTATCAAGAATGAAAGATGGGTGTGTACCCAAGATACACTGGTCAAAGAATATATTTCACTTGCACAGAAGGAATAAAATCAGATTACTGTACAAATAATGATTACAATGGATAATAATGTGATGTGTACTAGAAAATTACTAAGTGCTTAATATTTGCTTCATGAAAATTATAGTTATGTGGAGTGAATATATCCATTAGTGTCATTTAATCATTACAAAATGTTAGCATATATCAAAACTATATGTTTTATGAAATAAATATTTTTAATTTCTATTGATTAAAAGTACAAATACATTTTAATCAAAAGTCATAGCTTTTTGATTCCTCTTAAATTTCCTAAATATCACAACCTATTGGTTTCAAGATCAAAATAATTGTCATTTCCTTTTATTTAGTATATCTGATTTTGTTCTGGAGAATATTTATACTCTAAATATTATCAAAAGTGATTGAATAATTTTATATTTTAGGAAACAATTGTTGTGTACAAAATAGTTTTTGAAATCCATGTTGAATTATTTCATTTCTTATTCAAAATATTTTAATAAAATGTAAAATTGATCCCTATATTCTCTATCTTTTATAATATGATGTTTATATGATAGACTTTATCATAATATACATTATAATTTATAGATGCATTATACTCCTATATAATTAATCATCTACAGAGCAGGACCCACATTTTTTCATTATCATTAAGGAATCTATTATCAGTTAGTACTTGTATTATATAGACAGTGTGATACATTGTCCTGTACCATACAGTGTTTCTAGTGCATAGACAATGCAGTAAAATGTGTTGTGTAGAAATCACAAAGTAAGGATTGTCACACTTTGATATATCTGGAAATTATTATGTATTGTTAACTTATTCTTAATGAAAAATAAAATTAATGTTAAACTTCTTTGATTTATGTATGCCTAATATCTTTTCACTTAGCACTTTGCTATTTTGACATCTGTGACTTATACAACAACAAAAAATTGAATATTATATTCTTGGGTCTGAGTCTGTGCTTTTGTCTCTTTTCACTTCCTTTATTTTCCTCTAAAATTAGTAATATTAAGCTTTTAATTCCCAAATCATCAATACTTTGTAATATTTCTTTCTGTATACCAATTTGTTGGGGGGGTTGGTACTTTTTAATATAATATTTTGTTCTTTGTTGTCTGATTTAGTCTTAATGTCCTTTATGCCAGTTTGGTTGCCCTTTGGATAAAAATATTTATATGCTGAGTAAAGCAAAAGCAAGTTCTTAAAGCACACTCTTTGAGATTTATGAAGAAACAAAGCATCTGCTATTTACCTTTCACCACATATTGCACTTAAACTGCTTTCACTGACTATTCTAACAGTTTTATATATTAAAAAAAAGGCTAACATAGCACTGTTTCTCTTGTGATTTTGCTAGAAGAAATTTGAAATG
Organism: Hydrochoerus hydrochaeris; assembly: GCA_004027455.1. Taxonomy (NCBI): domain Eukaryota; kingdom Metazoa; phylum Chordata; class Mammalia; order Rodentia; family Hydrochaeridae; genus Hydrochoerus; species Hydrochoerus hydrochaeris. The sequence continues at coordinate 652,375 of PVLA01000165.1, read as the reverse complement.
CCATTTTTCTTATGAAGGCCAAGGTGTTACATCTATAGTTGTGAAGTAAAATATTTTATAAGTCTCCATGGCCTTAGAGGTAAGAAGAATGTTTTCTAATCAGCATTTCCTGGAAGACTCATCCTCATTTCCCAAAAGCCCTACCTTGTAACCTTTCTTTCTCTCCCTTTTAAATGTCAACTTTCTAATGTATAGTTAGAGCTTTAAAAAAAAACCCTCTATTTAAACACAGTGTGATTTCCCTAGAATACTGGACCTAAGAAATATTCAAGGACTTATATCAGTATCTTAATTCTATCTATTTCAGATTTTCAAATCTCAACAGATAAAATAAAATAAAAAGGCTTAATTTCATTCTGCAGCAATCATTTGTTCCTAAATATTTATGACAATGCAAGACAACAAGATTCAGGTTATTGACCTAAAAATATCATTGTTTTTAAAATTTTTCATTAGTATATAATGTTAACATTTTTTAATGTGGAGATGATATATTTACATATTGTACCATAATTACCTTTTTCATCTCTTTTCTTTTATTTACCTCTCCTTTTCCGTCATCTTCTGATCCCCTTTCCTATTTCAGAAACAACTATCTCACTACTTCCCTGTTACCTATTTTTTATTTTGCTCTTCATTTTTGAGGTTTCTCATATAAGAGTAACCATAATTATGGGCTGGGGACTTAGCTTAGCAAAATAGGCATTTGCCAGGCAGGAGCAAGGTCCTGAGTTCGATCCCCAGCACCAAAAAAAAAAAAAAAAAAAGAGTAACCATCATGCTTGTTGGTTTAGTTACTGCTAGTCACCTGGTGATTATATTGTTAATTTGATGCACATTAACTTGAGAAATCAAACTTAATTTTGACCAATAACTATCATTTACATTACCTGGAATTAACTATGAAAAAGAATTTAATAATATACTACATCTGGTGGCATAGCAGGTGTAATTTGTTTATTGCTCTTATGGTTATATGGCTTTTTGTAATCTTAATGCTTCTTAAATTTCATGTATCTAAAATGTTCTGGAAAATGAATAAAATATTACTATAATTTATGCAAATTTCATAAAGCATAGTGGAAATATATTCTGTACAACTCAATTATTTTACACACAAGTTTGGCAACAATTTCTTTTATTAAGAATCATTTATATTTTTCTAGAAATGTAGGACAATATTTCTTGCACATCAGTATCAAGGAAAACTCTGAATAACTATATTTTCGATTATGTACATATAAAAATTAACAAATAATTAATACGAAATTTAGTATTTTATGGAAAATATCATTAGATGAGAGAGACAAGGTGTCATAGTTTATGTCAGTGGTTCCCAAGCCTCATGCCTTTGCAATATGCATTTGTGATTGGTTCATTATCTAATGCTTGGATTGGGGGTGTGAGTGCTACACTGGCCTAGGGGTGGAGCCAGGATGTGATGTAATGGCAAGAAGAAAGCACATGTCTCTCTCTTGCCAGTTTCTGCCTTGCTGTTTGCAGCCACCATGAACTGCGGCCCCACCATGCCAGCCTGCCTTGGAGCCAACTGAGTATGGACTGAAACCTACAAAAACTGTAAGAAATAAACCTTTCCTTTCCCAACTTTGGAAATCAGGTATTTTGTCCCAGTGACCAGTAAAAAGTAACTAAGACACAAGGGAAGAGGGAAATATAGGTAATCAAAACACTTTCAGTACAATCAACCTTATCTGATTTCAAAACAATTTGAAAAATATTTTATGTGTTCCATTTTGAAATATATTGAAATTGCAAAATACATTTCCTTTTCTGATGTTTCAGAAAACTTTTGCACTAAAGGTTATACTGATGAACCCTTTACTGCAAATAAAGTGAGAAAGAAAGAAATATATATATATATATATATATATATATATATAATATATTTTCTTTATTTTATTTTATTTATTTTTTATTATTTTATTTATGATTTTATTTAGATTTTATTTATTTTTTCAACATAAAAATATGATATCAGTGTATTCTTAGGCTTTCATTTCTATTAAGTCCAACAATCTCATTGTTTACCAACCTCATTGTTGATATGAGCATTTCAAGTGTGACTAAAAATATGTTGGTAGAATTTCACACGATGCTTGAATTGCAAACAAATCAATAATCCTAATGATGTATTTCAAGAGACCCAGTAAAATTATTCAAGAGATAAGAGAAATACATTTTACATAAAAATAATATGTAAACAAATCATCAGTGAAAGTAGAAACTATAAAAAACAACCAGAAAAACATTGGAGTGAAGTAGGATATTAAAAAAATGTGTATAGATAAAAATTGTGCTTCAGAATTATTTTGTGTGAGTACATCCAAGGAAAGAGTATACATGTATATATGCTATTATATTCACAAAATGAAATTATTTATATGTATGTAAAGATATGTGCATTTTTTCAGAACTTACACAAAAGGGATCATAATAAGACCATTATTTCACTCACTCATTGTATTGGCTGCTTATATTAGCTAATTATACGTATGGCATTTGAGAAATACAGTTGAGACTTTTGATCAGTGAGTGCTTAAGAATGACCACTTATCAGTGTGAAAATCACTTACAAAAGAGTGGGCTCAAAAATGAAAGAAAGATGGATGTGTTCATAGAATTGTTAGTCGGAAAGGATGAGAGGGTATCCTGGCTGTTACAACAAGCTTCAGTTTCCTTATAGGCAGCAGAGTGACAAAGTGCCTGATATATTCTGATATACTCAACCGACATGGGTATTTTATATAAAGTCACAATCAATAGACACCTCTTAGACTGATTAAATGTTCCAGAAAAAAATGTACTTTCCAATACATATTGGAAAATATAATAATTTTTGTAATATATTAGTTTGCAATTATCAAAAAATATCCATTTGTTACTCTTTGAAACTATTCTGTTAATACATTAACTTCAGTTAAAACTATAAATCTTAGTAATTTAAATCATACAAGAAAGACCAGTTTATTTTCTCCCTCATTTTCTTCTGTCTCCCTCACAAGAGCAGGGGCACTGCAAAATTCTATCTTTGGTAAATGTATCTGGGTAAAGAAACATGCATATTATTAAAATTACTGTTAATCTCAAATTCCCATGTTCTTAACAAAACAAACAGGTTTTCTCAAGGAAAGTAACTATTTTTTACTTCCTCAAGTATAATTTAATGTTGTAAGCAGTCAACTTGTTGTGTATGTTTTCATGCAGTTCTCAGTTATTTTACCGGTAAAGCGCAATGCATCAGTCAGTGTTTCCTAGATAAACAGACATAATACACAATATGCAAGTATATTAGAATGTACAATAGTCAAATGAGTAAGAGTGCAGAGGGCGTCTGGAAAGCAAAGGATCCAACTGAAGGTTTGGAGCCCACTGCACTGTTCCCAGCGAGTTCGCACCCGGAGGCTGATGGCTCCGTTATGGAAAGCTGAAGTGTGCGCGGAATGCCAGGAGATGACACCCAGGTGCAGGCTAAGACTGCGGCTCCTCCAAAGCAGGTCAGTCCTTCCTCATTCCCCATTTATAGCATCCAGGCAAACAGCCTCTTTAGGGCTGGTCTTCCACAACCTAGGGGATGGAATTGCTGAGCCAACTGAGTTGAACTTCTTTCTTTTGTTGATACGGTCTACTATCACAGTTCACAAAACAGATGTTTACTTTTCAACGTTTTTCATATTACATACAAGTACTAAAAATAATTAAATTTTATAAGACACTCGTCCTTAGTTTTTCTGTTTGTAATATATGATCATGTATTGCCACGCTTATGATCTTAATCTGATATTTACTCTCTATGGATGCCACCTTCCTTCCCAGACAAAGAAAAATTTGGTGGCATTTAAACACATTCCTGCTAAAGTCACACATCTTTTGAAACTTCACTTGACCAAGCTTTAATCACAGTAGCCTTCTCTTCAATCCTCAAATATGCTCAGGGCTTTTATTACTTTATATTTTTATTGTTTTAATTTACAAAAGTGTCATGAAATTCTGGAAAATGTTATGAACTTTTTACTCTTTTTAACTCTGCTATCTAGGCCTGTTTAGGATCAATACAAGCGTGCATGTGTATTTTTAAACACATTGCTGTGTATGTCCATTAGCGTAAATAGGTTTGCTTTAACATTCAACAAAAACCATTCCATCTTTTAATGTTATGCAGCATCTGCTTAGATGCTAACTTCTCTCATAAGTATAGGTCTCACAAGAGCCTGCTTACCTGTCTTTTGGGAAGTTAAACAATCATGAAGGGACTATTAAATAATCAAAGCTTTGCCTGTGGCCATTCTGTGTTCACTTTTTGTCTTTGATCTGCCAATCATCTCATGTGGCATATTTCTCTTCCCTCAAGCTAGTCTTGAACAATCTTTTTTTTTCTGTCTTTAAACATACCTTACTGATCATATCATTTTGGTATTATGACTTAGAAAGGGTCAGTCAGATAGCAAGTTCTATTATAGTAAGCACAAAATATCATCAAGATGATTGTAATGTAACAGGCTAAAAGGTGCTCAATCATGAAAGGTCACAGTTATCTTTTGTCTTTCCAAAAATGTATCTTTCTGTAAAGAGAGGAAGCATAGCAGTATTGAGTGTTCCAAATTCTCCAATACAAACTTTCTTCATATGCACACAATCATGTGTACATGTATGCACATATACACATGTGTTTGCAGAAGCATGCATGAGTAATCAATAAACACTGATGGTTTTATATAAATGAAAGGACATTTACTTTCTATATTTATTATTTTAAACATAATAATTTTATTTGACATTTTTGACATATTTAAATGCAGCAGCTTGGGACTTCTTGCTTAAAGCTACAGCTAGATATTTCTAACAGTTTATTCAAATATTTTTATTCATTCTGAAAGATTTATCTGCAGGGAAAAATTGTTATCTCTTCAATTCCACACATGTTTTAGCTTCTAAATTGTGTTCTTGCCAGCAGAGACTTTCTGTCAACCACATAAATTCATTCTCCATCTGAACATGTTAATGATGTATATCACACTTGGGGCACATTAGGCAAACAGTTCAATATGTTTAAATCTGAAGAATTGTGCTTCCAATGCATGCTAAAGGAATTGTTGCTTTGACCATTCAATAGGTTTACATTAAAGAAAATAATCAACAATGTTTTACAACAGAGCTTAATTTTATTCCATCTCTACATTCTTTTGAATTTACAGATAAAAAAATTCTGATTATATATTCAGTCATAGATATTATTAAATAATTTGTTTCCCATATAGTTACCAATAGTAGTTGTTAATAACATGCTTATATTATGTTAATGTAAACAAGTTATTAAGAAATTAATATTGAATGTAAAAATAAGAGAAAAAGCTATTACATATTTATTTTTTGTTTTTATATTTTCAATTTTATCTTATAAATAAGTAAATAATTATTCCTTAAAAGATCCTAGTTGACATGTAGTTCATTTTGATATCATAAAGGAAAACATTAAAAAGACAAGAAAAATTACTTTCATGGTGGTTATAATTAATCTAGTATTTGATAATAATAAATAAGGTATAAATTAAAGTGGTCTATAAAGTTAATTTTTCTGTGCAAATGATTATCATTTTTGCAAGCTAAAATAATACAAAGTGCTTATTTGCTGTTCAGTCTTTAGTCTTTTATTTTTTCTGCCTTCAGTTACTCCATAAGTCAGTGTGTCAGCAGACTATGCACTGCAGCTTTTATCCAAGGTTCCTGATGCGATATTTGCTTTGAACAAAAGACATATGAACATCTACCATTTCACTTTTTGTGATATTTTTACATTGATAAAGTTAATAAACTGTTTTTTTCAAATGTGCTAAGAATAATATTGATTTTACTCAAATTCTATCTCCTCAAATATTCACTTTTCTAGACAAAGACTATTGAAATCCGATCTAAATTTAGTGAGGCTCATGTTACCCTCTTTTCAATAAGGCTCAGCCTTGGGTTTATTGTTGGTATTGCAGAATCTGCTTTTAGCAAGAATGCTGCCAAATCATTCTTGCTAAATCCTCCTATCTTTGAGACATGATCACAACCTTCTCTCAGCAAGAATGTTGTTTCAGAAGTGTACAAAGAATTACTTTAGCCTCAATGTCTGTTCTTAGTAATTATCATCCAATGGTGATCTGCAAATTTTCCCACATCTATAAATCCTTATTTGTTTTGATTATGTTCAAAGTGAAATTGATTTCCCATTCCTATTTTCATAGTCTGAAAATGGATTATAATAATCTATCAAAATCTCCTTCTAATTTCTACATCTATGCTTATATATGAGAATTGTATGTCTTGATTGATTTAGCTATAAAATTTAAAATGTCTTTCTTCTTCTATTTAATTATTTTCTTTTATTTCCTTTGTAGCTTTATATTAGACTGATCAACTTGTATTTACTCTGTCCCATTTTTGAAATCTTTCATATAATCACTTTACTATGCATTATTTTTCCTCTGTTGTTATTACTACTTCTATTTCAGTTGGCAGCATGTCCAACTTTTTCAACCTGTCTTGCACTTGATATGCTTTGTATGTGCTTGTAATACATGCATACAGATTTGAGTAAAATAGTTCATTACAGTTTTTAAAATCCCAACTGTTAAATACTATAGAGTTTATAGCAAACCTGTGCCATAAGAAAAGATATGTGAGTAAAAGTAATTTGTAACTAAAAACTAACACTCCATTTTGTGATAATTTGAATCAGTAGTTGTATGCTAAAGACAAAGGATAAGGATATACTGGAAATATTTTGCATTTAGAATCTTAAATTCATTTTAAAGAAATTTGGGGTTAATTTTGGTGTTATTTTCCACCCTTTCTTGGGGAAGTCATGATAAGTGACAAGTGATAAGAAGTGGTCTCTCTGCCACACATCTCTAAAAATTATCATCTTTCCAAAGGACCTTTGAATATTAGGTTTGGTTTGGAAAAACTGCATTAACCTTTTTAGATTTATTTTAAAACATGGGACGGTCATGTGAATATTATACAAAGTTAAAACATTTAGCTAAAGCTAGAGCATGTTCTCTAAATTTCAGTGGGTGTGAATAATCTGTTCACAGTCATAATTACATAAAATATGTATTTCTGTGGCGCCTCATGTGTTAAAAGTAGCTGATATCCACTGTGAGGACATGTTTTTACTTACTTCAGGTAAAGTATATTTTAAAAGCTCACATGAAGGATTTTCTATCCTGCCATGAGTAACAGTTTAGAAGATGTTAATCAGGATCTATGAGATACTTAAAAATGAAATGAAGAGTGGCCCAAAATTCAGGCATGACAAGGTCATTTAAATAAAAAGCCTACTGGATGAATTCTAGTATCCAGGATGTTTAAAAATAAAGAAGCAGGGCTGTGTCCAGGCCAGGTCTTGGAAATACCACTTTGGGAAATGGTCTAAAGCTCTGAGCAAAGCTCTCATATATATGAGAGAGAAAGAGAGAAGAGAAAGAGAAGGGAATATACAGGATTCAAACAGGAAAGGAAGAAGTTAAACTTTCCTCTTATTTAGATGACTTGATTCTTTACATAGAAGACTCTCTCTCCATCACTGCATAGCTCATTCTTTGGTACTTGGTATATGATATGTCATGGCATTTCTACTATTTTTCCATCCAATGAAAAAGTCTTCACTTTGGCCATATTTCTGGAAAGAATTATAACAGTGAATTCCCCCAATATCCTTAAGATTTTTGGAAGCAAATTCAATCTTCTATATAGTAAAAGTGCCCCCAAAATTACAGATTTTCACAGAACTAATATTCTGTCTCATTTAATGAAGTACCTCAGAATTCAAACATACACATACTCACCCAGCGGCTGCCAAGACATGTTTGTCATATCTTATATAGCTCATTTTAAGATCCAACCTGTTCTCATTAACTTATATTGAAACTTATCCCTAATTACATTGAAATTAAATCTTATTTATAGAGCTGCTTGCCAACAAGAGAAATGTGTGCAAGCAGCAACTTTAGAAGGGTACATATTATCTTACACAAACAGATTTCTGCATTTGATTTAACGAAAGAAAGTACATTTTAAAAAATAAAAATGTATGGCATTTTACATAAATTAAGAGATTTTAAAAAATTTTTGCATTGTAAATGTTTAGAAATATCATTGCTTATTCATTCCCAACTATTGCAGAGACACTGACATAGCTGATCCAGTGATTTTGGAAATGTAACACTCTTGGAGCACACACACTCTGACTCTTAAATCTGGTTCTGTTACTCAACTTTATTTTTATTTCTGGTGGAGTTAAAAGTTTCTTTCCATACTACCCAGATTTCACTCTAACACGTATTACTTAGAATTTAATACTTGTGAGAGTTGTGATCTTTACTTAGAACATTCATTGATCTTAAAAAGTTACTTAATTTACAGAAATAAGTTCCCCATATTTATATAATAACTGACATGGCAAACTTCTCAAATCACTCCTGTTGACTATTGAATATTTTCAAACTTGACATTTTTAGTGAGTGGATCATTATCTTTTGCCTGGCTATTTGGATGCTCAATTAAGCAACAGTGGCTGGATCTACAGATATATTCAGCTTTGCACTGGTGCCACAATGACACATATTCAGTAGAAATCTTACTCTTAAGTTTGAAGCCCTTTCCTTGATATAGTAATACACACTCAATACTCTTCTGTAATGCTAAGCAGAAATAGTGAACCATAACTCTAATCCAACTATGTAATCAATAAGCTCAACTGATACAAGCACTGTTTCACTAAACTGTGATGTTTGATAACCTAGGTGTAGTAAATACATTCTTGATATGTGACATTTTAGATTTTTAATGGTTCATAAAAATATATAAGTTGAGCAATATACATACATACATAAATATTAAATTTCAAGAATATCACTATGTTTTAATGTTTGAGTTCACCTATGAAACAGATTATTAGTTCAACAAAAGTTTTTGTATACATATATATGGAACAGAAATGAAGAATATTTTAAAACAGTAAAAAGCATTTGGAAAGTTGCATAAAAACAGTTTTGATAACAATAAAAGTATTATTTCTTGAATTTGGGTGTGAATCACCTTGATGTGTTCACTAAAAATCAATAGACTGTAATGACAGTATCTAATTAACTTATGTTTTAATATGCAAAGTATAATTCAGTCAACAATTCAAACAAATAACTGGATTACTTTTTGTGCCTTTGACCTAACACCTAAATGTTAGCATTATACATATAGTATATTAAATATACATTGTAGAGAAATTTAAAATATAAAAAATAATTAAACCATAAAATAAATGAAAAAGAAACAGAAAAACATTCAAAACATTGATGGAAATACATTTTAATATCCAGATTGCACAAAAATTAAAAAATAACTTATTTACATGAAGATAAATATTAAAAAACGGTTTCATCAAGTGAGAGTGGAATAAGATGCATTCAATTTGATATCTTAAACTTTGCAAAGGAAAGAAGAAAATATATGAAATAAGAATTTTTAAAAAATTGAGTGACAAGGAATATGGAATAGTGATGAATGGAAAGGGAGTAAAGGGAAATAGAAAATTATCGAACACTACTCACAAATTTAAAGTGTTATAATTACTTTGAAACAAACTTTGTCAAAATCCAAAGTCAAAATTTAAGATAATCCAGAAATAAGTAATAACAAATATGTGTACATAAAAAGACTATAATAATGTTGAAATTTATATAAATGTTTTTTTCAAAATAAAACATAAGCATTGCAACATTTAAAAAAATCCAAAAACCTCATTTGAACACATTTTCAATTACACTTCAGAATCTACCCTTAAAATTGAGTAGATAAAACAAAAAAGATGATAGGAAAATAGAAATTTTTAAAAAGTTAATCTCTTTTAAAAATCAATTTGTAGGCCGGGGATTTAGCTCAGCGGTATAAGCACCTGCCTGGTGAGTGTGAGATTGTTAGTTCAATCTCTGGTACAAAAAAAAAAAATCAATTTCTAGCTTTGAAAATAATTTTGTAGGAAAATTATTTGTTTAGAATTAAAGAATGATTTTTTTCATTGCATAAACAATTGGACCAATTTTCATCACTTTTACAGAAATAGATGCCACTACTTTTATATTAATAGATGTGACAATTTTTTCTATGATGATACATAGGAGTTTGTTAATTTTTCTTGCTAAAAGACAGAAAATAAATGTAAAAGGATGTGTATATGAAGAATATGAATGTCTCCACTTAGTTGTTATTTTCCTTTGTAAATATTCCTAACAGTAAATATATGAGAAATAAAACAAGAGCAGCCAACTTGCAAATACAATACTATTTAAGTTAAACTAACCCACTATATCATAATTATTTGAATAGATGTCCTTCTACCTCCATCTGTGTATTATTTAGTGGCACTGATAATGACTGTTTTCTCAACAACTGCCAAGTATCTTGTTCATGAAAATAATAGTTATAAGTCTTCAACTCTTTTTCTAAATCCTATGTTAGTTTTTCATACTATAATTCATGTAATTCCAACATCCTTGAAATCTTTGTCTTTTTATTCTGATGAAGAACTGAAATTCAAAAATATATTTCAACTTGATCAATGTCACATCTCTTGCAGATAAAAAGGTGCATTTGCATTTAAGTGTTTCTGACACACAAAAGTTGGCATTATATTGTTGTTAGTAAATAGTGGTTGGCTAGGATATAGACATCAATGTGTCTCTGAAAAGAGAACCTAAATTTTCATCTTAGATCTAAACAGTTGAAATGAATAGGTAAACATGACACCAAACCAAGAAACATAGGTAGCAATATTTCCTAAATGACTGAGGCAGAGTACCAGAGGGACAAGAATATCATATTGCTAAAATTACACGGAGAAAAATATTGCTATATGTGCAGTATGTGCAGCAGTTATATCTGACTTCTGTCTTCATCTTAACAAATTATATTAGAATGAATATTATTGATGCTATAGTGCTTGTATAACTATGCAAAAACTGAATAACTAAATCAATTTATCTACTTGTATTTATTGACAGTTTTTAGAGAATTAAATAACGTATTTACTATCTTAAGTGTATTGCCCTTTAAAATGTGCTTAAATATTTTGTGGAAGTTAAATAGGACACTGTGAGTGTCCAGATGTTTTTGTTTCATTTATGGATATATCTGATAGAGGAGGCATAACAATACATAAGAAGAAAATCTTTCATCAAAGTGGAACTATTGCTTAGTGTCTTTTTTGTATCCAAGACTAGGTCAAATTTATATGATTCTTGGTATAATGGAAGTGAGCATACAAGAAAATGTTAGACTGTCTACTGAGAACTGCTAAACTCTCAAAAAACTCTCATGATACAGTTAATCTTGATAAGCATCTAAACAAAAAAGATATAGTTATGTAATTATCACTTACTAAAACAGTTATATCTTTGGAAACTTCAGCCAAAATTTAAATATTTGACTTCTTAAACCCAGAATTGTGGAAATAGTGTGAAAATAGCAGCATTTCCTATTAAAATGAATTTTTTCATATATACATTTTTGATTAAAGCATTATTTGCTTGAATGGGAAAGCATTTTAATTAAGTACAATTTATGCATATTTTATGGGTGCATTAATTTATTATTTCTGGGATATTACCCTTCTAAGCAGTAATGATTATAAAAGCAGATGATAAAAAACACCATGTGTAACCAAACAGGTCTCCAAGGATACAATGGCAGAAGGTGAAAATGAACAAGTTAACGTGTGAGACCACAAGTCAATAGGAGGAACATGATTACAAATGTATGTGTCACAGACTCCATTTCTAACTTTTCAAATACAATGAAGTTAAACCACACTAAAAATTAACAGAAAGTGAACTGAAACACAAAATATTTAGTGCTCTACTATCTTTAAGCTCTTCTCTTTCAAATAAGGAAAAATCATCTTTTGTAGGAAGACACACCTCCTTTAGCAGAATTGAGACATAAATATCTGAAAGAGGCCTCAACACACTATATTCTGTTAATGTAACATTTTTAAAACCTCTCACGTATTTATTAGTACATGATGTTCATATACAGCTTGGGGAATGGATACATGTTCATAATACCACTGGTTTCTCTTTTTAGTCCTCTTCCCCTTCCCACTCCCTTCTTTCTTTTACCTCTAATTTCCCCATCTGCATTTTGATTCTTCTTATTATTATCTAGCTCATATTTATGACAGTTTTAATCATATTTCATGTCTGTCATTTTTTAGCTGCAAACTGAGAGATTAAGATGTTTCAATAATACAATGGAGCCATAGATATAAACTCCAATTATTTCCATCTGCTTACGTAATCTTATCAGAACCTTTGCCTAACAAACATTGTAACTCAATTATATAGAGTAGCAAAATAAAAAATACTTGTTTTTCTTAAGCAAGTTATTATTGTTTTCTAAAATAGTATCATAAAACATAAATGTATCATGCACACTACTAGTACATGTCTCATATTTTAAAATGTAGATGATCCACATCAATTTTTGGCTGGTCAGTATTAAGACAGGGTATTTAATTTCAAGAAAACCCCCACTATGTTATCTTGATGGGACAATTACTCCTACTGTCTTTTTGTCAGCATTTTTAAGGTAGGCAAATGTGATACAACATAGTCAGTGAGGCAATTCTGCCAAAAAGTTGAATCTTCTAGGTACCGTTGGAGGATCAAGTCACAATTAGATAATGGTTTTAAAGGTGGTCACATGGCAGTGGCATATGTTAGATCCCTCGTCTAAGAGACAGCACAATCATCATGGCAACGATTCAAAGCTGTGCCATGATAATGCACACCTCCTTCTTCTCCCCATGTCTTCTCCCTCCCAAAAGTCTGCCAAAGCTCAGGAATGTAAAGGTTTATCCAATCCCCTGCACTCTCAAAAACTAAATAAGCTCACATCAGTCCCCAGAGCCCTACCCCCATCAGAGCCTATACCAGGCAGAACCTGCCTTTGTCTGCAGAGAGCCACCACAGCCTGCCTTGCGGTGACTCCCTCCATGCTCCCCCACTTATTAAACTCTTTTCTTATCTACTTGCCTCCTCTCTTTAACCTTCTGTGCTGCTCTAGATTGAGTAAAAAAACAACTCAATCAGTATATATAACACAGAGAAATTAATGTTGATGTGTCTGTTATACCTTCATCAATGTTATTCCATTATGCCTTACATTAAATATAATGTATCTATCAGTTAGAAAAAATTGTTTGGAAACATTGTTAGGCCATGTGATGGTACTCAGCAAAAACACATATGGTGAATTTACCTTTTATTAATGTGTAAACAGCGCATTGACAAAGGAAAATAATGAAAACAAATTTAAGGAAAGTCAAGAAATAGAAGGGAAAAAAGGAAGCAAATGAAACAGAAGGGAGCAGAGGGAAAGGAAAGGAAAGGAAAGGAAAGGAAAGGAAAGGAAAGGAAAGGAAAGGAAAGGAAAGGAAAGGAAAGGAAAGGAAAGGAAAGGGAAAGGAAGGAAAGAGAAGGAAGAGAAGAAAAGAAGGGAAGGGAACAAAAGGGAAAGAAAGAAAAGAGATGAGAAAAGAAGAGAAAATGAAAAAAAGGGAAAGGAAGGGAAAAAGAAAAGGAAAATGGAAAGGGAAGGAAAGGAAAGGGAAGGGGAAACCGAGGACACAATACCTGAATCTGGCACTAATAAAATTTACTTCTCATTTTCACTGGATTGTGAAATTATTCATCAAATCATTGCATAGCAATATGATGAGTACATATTTCTACCAGTCATGTGTTTGATGCATACTAGGGATTAACATGCAAATAACAATGTTACCAATTGAGATAACTAAAATTGAAATTTATCTTTCCATTTTCATGGCAGAATGTGCAAATGACTGCTGCAACTTCGTATGGAAGATGTCAAGTTTTCTGTCAGCAGGAACAGTAGTCAGGCCTCTCAGATGTCTACTGAATGCCTAGATGGTTGAGCAAAGTAAAATAAATCCTGTGGAACCAAATCACCAGAAGTCCTTTCTTAAGTAGGGCAGGCCCATGGATTTCTTTCTCAAACAAAATGCTTATGCTTATGCACCCTTAAGAATGCTATATGTGGAGTCTTGGTGATTTTCAAGATACTTAACGCATCCTTTTTGTCCTGAACTGACTTCTTTTTAATGGCTCTAATCCTTTCATCAATCATACTTCTATTGACCCAGAGGTTGAAAGTGGCTATTTTTGTTACCCCTCAGTGACTTGAAATGCACCAAACTCTGAGGTGAGGAGTCCCAGGACCACCTAGGGCAGCACCCTTAGGCTGTGCTCTAGTGATTCCCTAAAGAAAAATGTGCAGCCCACCCAGGGCTTCCTTAGTTATCTGAGAAAGAATAACCCTTGCCTTTACCCTAATAATAATGATTCTAGTTTTGCAAGTTCACAGCTATTTGAATTTACCTTTACTCAGTTTCTTTGTTCTGCATAAGCCATCAGGCGTCTTTTTCTAAATTGTCTCAATTTCTGTTAGAGAAAATAAACAGGAAAGGGATCTAACTCAATTCAAAAGAGAAGAGGAGGCTTATATGTTACCACAAAGGTGACATTCCTGAAGACAATGTGGTCATTTGACAAAATAAAATGGTAAACAATCATGGCATAACCATGTGACCATCAAAAATGACCAAAAACTTAGTGGAATTTTCTCATCAGTTCACATGAGGAACCAAATTGTGCAAGCCATGTGAGTAACTCACATGAAGAACCAACATATATTAGAATCAAAATCGCCTAATACATGGCAAAAGGGTGGACTGGTATGAAACAAAGCCCTGAGAAAGCAACTCACTAAGGATACTCTGATCTTAAAGGTTGCCTGAGGGAAAAGCACAGATAAGACTGAGCATAAATGGTGTAAACTGTTGTAGGCAACTGGTACAGGTAAGCAAGAGACCCAGTTACTAATATTTATTTTCTTCAAAAGAGAAAGTTGAGCAAAGTATAGCAGAGAACAAAAACGTAAATAGAAAAAGCTATTCTAAACTCAAGATTGAACACGTGGAAACAGTCTGTTCCTTTACTAGGTCAGTAACAGACTTTCTGGCCATTCTTAGCTAAATGTACCTACAATAAGTGATTAACAATGGGTAAAATCAGCAAGAAAATGGGAAAAATACTTAAGGCAAAGCTGTGGCCTTCGTACCAGCCGGGAAAAATAGAGGCCATGCACTTTCCCTCCTGCTTCTCACATGGTGTGACACCCTAAAAAACTTCTCAGAGCCATGGGAAAGCTTATTAAGTCCCCAGCCTAGAAGACAGAGGACAGGTAGAACTTCACCAGTACATTTAATACTGACTTCATAGATTTGACATAAAAATCAAACAAGTAAAAATTCCCCAAAAAAGCAATATGCCCTGACTGACTTGCCAAACATGTTATTGGATTCTCAGTTTTTGAGTCTCCTTCCAGAGGTGCTTTCTCTGTTTTTCTTATCTTGAACAAAGAATTGTACAAAAGAAGTGCAAACTGTAGGAAGCTGTTGCATTTATTAAAGGCAAGAAAGGAAAACTTCTCTGCAGAATGAGTTTTTGCCAAGTAAATGTGGGACAAGAAGAACACTCTACAGTATGAGAACAGACTTCTGTGAAAGAACACAGTAGCACAGATCTCAGTGACAACTGTCCATTTGTATTTCTCACTCCTTGCACTGATGTCAGGTGTAGGCTGTCATTATAATATCTTGTTCAAGTTCTCACAAGGACTGAAGCTGCACTCTCTGATTGGTTCCCCATGCTGGGCTTTAGGAAACATTTTTCACATGTGCATAGTCTGCAATTTTGCAATTGGAAGGTCACACCCACTTCCCCAGCCTGCTCTTCCATGTGCTAATCTCTTGCCTCTCTTGCCTAATCTCATATGTGAATGTTCATAGCAGCAGTATTCTTAAAAGCCACCAACCAAAACAAATCCAAGGCCATCAACTGATAAATGGCTGGTAATATGGCAAAATTTGTTGAAAAAATAAAATTTTAATACTGCAAAAAAAAAAAAAAAACAACTGGCATATGCTACATCATTCATTTGTTTCAACATTATACTAAGTCAAATTAGCCAAATAGAAGTGGTAGCATCCTCCATATTATACTTAAATAAGGCATGTAGGAAAGGCAAATTTATTAGAACAAAATTAACTTAGTGTGTTCTTAGTGCTTGATAGTATTGAATGAGGTAAGATACAAGAAATATTTTTAAATAGGAAGAAATAAATACAGGAAAATTATGATTAAAAAATACTAGATTTGGAACACAAGTCCAGTTTCAACATTATTTTTTCTTTTCTTCTCCTACCTAGGACCCCTGAAAATGGGTCCACACATTGCTTTTTTAATTCATTGCTTTTTATTTGCTTGTTTGTTTTTGCAAATATCCTGTTTCACCTGTGAATACACTTTTTCAGCTGTAAAACAGACACTCCTCTATGAATAGAACATTATGTTTGTGTAGATGAATCATTGTCCCCACCACCACCACGAATTCAAAACTGAGACTATCAACTGACAAATTTCACAGATTTCCATCACCAAAAACATGCATTCTGTTACAAATTTAGCACATTCTATTTCTCTGAGTACCCACTTTCCACACATGAGTGCATACTTAAATTTTTGCCTTATAAAACCTTCCTATGCCTCTACAGATGTGCCTAGCAAATTTGTCTTCAATGTTGGGAGTCAGTGAACCTGCAAATGTATTTTATGGTAGATAAAATTTCTTATTTTAGCTTCAGAAACTTTCTTGAACCCTGTCCAAGGGCACTGAAGACATTATAAGAGTACATAGGGTCATATTGGTAGAATAAGATTTTTATAAATTCGATTTGTGTTGGTGATTACACCACAAGATGCAGATATTAAAAATCACTTATAACAAGTCAATTAAAGTGGATGAATTTCATCACATATAAAGTGTTTCTCAATGCAAGAAAAATAAATGTAATACATAATAATGAAAGAAATACTGTAATTACATTAATTGGAAAATCAGCAATACTGGTATATTATTGAAACTTGTGAACTTCTGAACTGACACTCTGCCTTTCAAGTAATTTCATTTGTAACAGCCCATTTCTAATTTCTGATCTGCAATAAGTATAATGCTAAAAAGTATATGACCTTCTGTGTAAGGAGGTGAGATAACCCAAATTATATTCTACTACCCTGAAGGAATACTTAAAAATTGCTAAGCCTGTTGGGGAATTAAATAGCCTCATTTAGTTTTCATCTTTTTTTCTCTTTCCATGCCAAATCTCTAATGAAAGTGCTAAAGAGCAATGAAATGGCCAAAGGCAAGAAGCCAGAGAGAAAAGGGAGAAAATAAAGAGCCAAATAAGCAACCTTTAAATAACTGAGAGTTGATTGATTGATTCAAACCATTTAGACAATTATCTTAATAGCTCAGTTTGCTAAAATTTCCTGGTGGACTTGCCAGATACTCTAAAATAGCTGTGAATCAGAAACAATATGTATACTGTTTAAGTGCTGAAGATAAGATGTCAGACAATTTTCATTTAAGTATAGGCTCCATAAATTCTAATCTTTGGAATATTTTCCTGGTTCAGGTTCAATTCATACTAGAGTATAGATTGAATAAGGTCACACATGTAAAGCACTAAGCAAGGACACTGTGTTTGCTTTATAAACAATTATAGAATCTTAAAATATTATATGTTGGCCTCATTGGTGTTTTAGAATCTAACTTAAGTGGATATAAATAAACATCATATATTCACCAAAGTTCAGAAACTATATAATCTGTTCAATAAATATTTCACTTGGTGGAAAAATCATAGCACCAGGCTGATATGATCAACCCACTTATCTCAAATAAGTGAATGAGCTGTTCTTTGAGCCCAAAAATGGTTATATAAAAACCAGAGCCCAAAAATAGTTATATAAAAACCAGAATTATTATATCATGTATCTTTGAAGAAAATCTGCCTGTCTTAAAAAATGGTAGTTATATAAGTTACTATTTTTCAAACACCTACTATGCATCAGGTTTTGTGTTAAGCTATACAAGTCAATGTGTAACAGAACTAAGAGAGGGTTTAATGCCTTCTTTGATAAAATTATTAGAGACATAGGTAGGAATGAAAGAAGAATAAAGAATAACCTTACCTAAATAACAAAACCTCCTTCTTGGGAGGAACTCATCATTTATTAGCTGTTTTTTGGTTTTAGGTCAAATAACAGCCAGGTAGGAAATGCTCTAACTGTACAGCCTACAGCTGTCTCTAAGAATACTCAACCATTCCCTGACACCTGCAGAGGAGGAAAGATATTTGTCTCTCAACCATCTAAGGCTCATGACAATAAATTCTCAAAAAAAGTAGCATATTTTTAAAGTTTGTTTTAGATGACATGGGAGCATTCATGCGGAAACGAAGATTCAAAGAAATAACCACACCTGAATTTTTTGATAGTAAGTTTAATGAGGACTATACAGTGGCATAATACACATAAACTAAAAACTTCTGATTAAATACCAGTTAAACTGGAGACAAGTTAGTACAGTTAGTTTGTTCTGGTTCTTCTCCATGACCCTTTGTCAAATATAGCGATGTTCATTTTCTTCAGGTATAGTGAGATCTCCACCAATATGAGTTCATTATCATTATTATAGATAGCTAGGTTAGAGATAACGAGCAGTCAGATAGGGATTGTGTTTTGAGGAAGTAAGTGCAAAAGATGAGACACACAAGATTGTGGCCAGGGGTGAATCTGCAGCAAGTTAGACCTCAAGATGGAGATGCAATAGCTAGGCCTGAAAGCTTACCTTTTGTTTTTCCTCCATGATGAGAAATTATAGATAACCACAGTTAATGATGAATGATGCTCATATATACTGTTGCTATATGCCTTGCTTCCCTACTGAGTGAAAATTAGCTAAGCAACTATGCTTGTAACTTTATAAGTTGACTGTAGTTTTATTCAAGTAATACCCATATTGTGATTTGACTGTACAAAATACCACTGACAAAGGGCCTCAATAGTCACCCTTTTGGGACCCCTCCTGAAAATTCAGGATTTATTCTCCTTATTTCTAATAAAACTCTCCTACAGCCTCCTTTGGTTTGTGACTTCATTTCTGGAAGTTGCAAGGCCATGAACTCAGCATATCTGACAGCTAACAGGTTGGGAGTTATTTTTCCCCATCAAAATATAATCTGCTCCAGGCTAATATCAGAATGGAATTCAGAAAATCTTTCATAAAAATTACAACCTGATCCAGGGGAGAAGGGCAAGGTGAGGGTAACCTTTTTTCTATGGTTTTTAAAACACACTTTCATTCTAAAATTTTTATTATGTCAGAGCTGCACATTTTAATGTAGTGATATTATGAACCCATATATGGTACTAAAGCAGTCAGAGATGGTATGTTAAAAAAAAAAAAAAGAAAGAAAGCCAAAACCAGTGTGACCATGTTCTGATACATCATTACTTATAAAAATAGGCCTGATTTTGTTTAAATGTCATATATTTTTGATCCTGTTGTAGGAGAATTTACTTGAAGTCTACATAGAATATATATTAAGACAGTTAAGATTTTTATAATGGCATGCCTAATTAGCTTAAATTTGACATATCCAAATGCTTTTTTAATTTAATTAAAGTGATTAAATGATGTTATACAATAAATCTAGTTGTCTCCTTACTCATAGGGGCTTCTAGAACATCACTGAACAATAAAGTCACTATAGCTGATATGATTAGGATTGAACTGTAGTCTGAAGTGGCAGGTCACTGAGGATATGACCTGGAAGAGTTTATATCTCTCCTGGTGCCTCCCTTCTCTCTCTGCTTCCTGACTCTCATGTTGTGAGCAGGTTTTATCCATCATGACCTTCTGCCTTACTGTTTTTTTTTTCTTTTAGTCAGCAGATCATGGATTGAAATGTAAGTCAATTTAACCGTCTCTTGTTCTAACTTTGTTGGTATTCATACTGTGTCTCAGTGATAAGAAAGTGACAAAGTCAAAAAATTCAAACATTTAGTAGGACAACAAATAATCAGATTACATTTTAGAAGGACCACTGTTAAAAATTTTGAAGATTATTTATTGAAAACAAATGAAATGTAGATTAATGAGAATCATGAAACTAAATCTATGCTTCAGTGTATAAAATTAAGCCATTTAACACTCTTAATGTCAATCATTTCAATGAAATTAAATAGCTTGGAATTATGCCTAGTGAAGTCTTATTGTTTATTTTGCTATTGTTTTTATTAGTTTATTAAGGTTCAATAAGAAACAAAATCTCCCCAACAAAGAATTATTATTTACTATGATGTTAACAATTGTTCTCTACCCACAATTTTGTTTCAGAATTTTAGCAAGTGAGTTGATTGGATTAACATTCAGTAGTCTGTAGAGCTCACAGTTACTTGGAAACTTTAGACTTCAAAATAATTCAAGTTCATATTTCATAATTGTGTTTATTAAAGTAAAAGTTCTGGATCTGTAATTGGTACAAAATTAATTGGTCTTGAAAATAACCATTGAACCATGAACATAATTAACCATATTTACTGGAACAGATAGACAATATATGATAATATCTCAGAATTTATATGCACAAAGATGATAAAAGTTAGAAACAAAATTAATGAACAATGTTGGATGAACATGTCCTTAATATTTTCTAATACCATGTAATAGTTTTAGCAAATAAAACCAAAACAAATTATGTCTTGATTTATGTTCACATTTAGACCAAAATAAAGAAGAACTTTATACTTTTACTCCATTCTGTGGTACAAATAGACTTGTCCCACATTCTGTGATAATAAAGTAATCTAATTAAATATCTCATACTAATTGCTCTGAAGCAATGAATAACACCTTGTAAGTAAGACATCATTGTAAGAAACTAAGCTCTGTTACTAAAAGTTGAGGTGTCCAAAAAAATATAATGAAAGCTACTAAAGTACTTTTAAGTTTCCTAATAGGCACATTAAATAAAACAGTAAGGAGAAACAAAGTATAATCAATATAAAGTGATTAATAAGAAATCTAATGTTTTTATTCTTATATTAACTTGGGTTTTAAAGACAAGATATTAAAAAGATAGTGTTAAATTAATCATTTAATATTGATTATATGGTAAAACAATGTTTGGCTTTGCTTTGGAAAATAAAATATATTATTAAGATTTCCATTCAACACACATTACTTGAAATAGGTACATTTTGTATGCTGACTACTCACTTGACAATACTGGTATTGAACAACACAGACTGAAAAGAGTTTCTATATATTCAGAAGACAAATTAATGTAACCCACTTGCATAAATTCTCTAATGCCCAAATTCTTTTCTCTAAATTGACTACAAACATAGTAAATATTTCATGAAATACACGAGGATTAAATTATTATAAAAACGTTTATTAATTTTAGAATGATCATTGGTGATAGAGTCCAATATAAATCTAGGATTCATACAAGCAAAAATTAAACTCACCATTATATTCCATCTGACCTTTAAGTGATATTATGCTTAATTTTACAACTTAGCTAAAATAGGTTACAGTGCCCAGTTGGCTGGTCAAATAACAGTGTAGATGTTATATGAAGGTATATTTTAGATGTGATTAACTTTTAAATCAGTAACTTTTAGTGTTATAGGCAGCTGAGTTAGTTAGAAATATTACAGGCAGTCAAACAGGGCTGAATCCTCAAAGGAGCCAGTGCAAAAGTTCAGCTACCTTGCAGCCTTGGAAAAGACAATCACTTCCTGCTGTGGGCCAGATCTCAAGATAAAAGGCAAAGCAGATACAACCACATCCTAAGGATTGATGGTCCCAAAAGTTCTCTATCACCCTGAGGAAGCCAGGAGTCAGCATCCCAACTCCCTACAAGAAGAGTCACTGCTGTTAAGTATGCCCACTTACTATGTGACTTGTTCCCCCATTTGTTCCTAATTTAATCAATTTTACCTGAGCAATTAATCTTCTTGGTTGACCACAGTTCTGCCCTGCTTTATGCTCACCTTGCCAGTTCCCATTTCTCCCCACCTTTGACCCATCTAACCTCATGACTTCACTCTATAAAAGTCCCTAAAAGGCAGAGCCCTTGCTCAGGACCCTTCTGTCTCTCAGACAGAACCTTGCTTTCTCTCAAGAAATACATTCCACTCTTAAACTCCATTCTTCTTAAAATTCATACTTCAATTGTAGAGAACACCAACTCATACTGGACATGTAGTAGGTTGGGAGTTTCATTCCCCTATATCATTAGGAAAGCAAATATTATTTTCAAAATGATTGGGTCCCAACTTATTATTTGAAGACTAGAGAAAACACTGAGATTCCACAAAGACTGTACCCTGACAGCATTAGGACTCAAAATTGCAACATTAATTGTTGCTGAAATTTTTACATGCACTAACACACATGCACGTGCACACACACACACACAGGCACACATTCTTATTGGTTTATTTCTCTGAAGTATATTGACTAAGATATTTTTTCTTAAATTAATTATTGCCAAAGTAATAATAAATAATGGACTTAGGAAAGCATAATAAAATTAAATCGGAGCAATACTCTATCTGTAAATATATGTTTTTGTAAGATAACCATATATGTTGCTTTTTAAGCTGATTTGAAAGTAAAAGTACTCATATAATTAAAATAAATTAGATTTTCTCCAAGAAATCTGAAACAAATTGTTATCTTTAAATACTAAGCTCAGCATTTTTTGACATATTGGTAAATGTTCAGTCATTTTTTTCCTAGTTTTTTCTTTTTTCATCCCTTAATTCTGAACTTTGCAGAGATAACTATCATTCTATGATACTGAAAGGAATTTCTAGCATAAAGAGTACCAATAAGTTATAGAATTTCATTTACTCAACTAAAACTGCAATGTCTACCCTTGATGACTCCAATGCTGAAGTATTCATGGGTGAAAAATCCATGGTGCTTCTCGGGGCATTAAAGCATTCCTAAGTAAAATGAACACTTCTTTCTGCTTATTAGATTTAGTACCTTACCTCCATTTGTGGTGTAAAAGCAAAATTTGCACTGAAAAACATAAAAGGGAAAGAAAGATTTTTCTAAGTCTATTGCTGTATGAAAAGATTTGCAACTCAATCTGAACTCAACTTTACTGAAACAAAGGCCTGGGAAGTTTTAGTACTGGAGTGAGCTACTAGAAATGTAGTGAAAAATGATAGTGCAGAAGATGATCCAAAGACATGTCAAGCACAATTTGTTTTATCTGAGTTTTCAAGTGTGTTCCTCTAAGACTAACTTAACTTACCACCTATTTCAAATTGCCACCTATTGCATTGCAAATTGCCTCCTATCTTACCACAGAGATGGGAAGACACAGGAATTTACTTCCTTGATACTAAACATTTCAGAAATGGCTTCCAGGTCCTTGAGAAAGACATTTAAGTATTACAAAATAAGCAAAAACATTTTTATAAAGATATTTATCTTGATGAGGCAGTGCATAAGTCAACATTACAGTTTCCAAATATTTCTCTAAGAAATGAGAGGGCAGAGGCTTTGAGTCTGGATAAAGGTTGTCTAAAGTTTAGTCAAGCTAAGAAAGGAAGGAAACAAAAAATCTAAACAAATCCAGCCGCTCTAATGGGATCACTAATGGGAGAGGTCTAGAGGCAAAGTGAGAACTGAGGCTGTGTGGTAACCACCATTTTGAACACACAGCCCAGTCACATTTGTGGATCAGGGCTTCTATATTAAAATAATATTAGTAAGATGAATTGAGAAGAAAAACACAGAGAATCTGACAGATTGGCCAATGTTAATGAGCGCCAACCAAACCAAAGTTTGTATCATTAATGATAACTGCTTCAGCTCTGCTGTTAATGCACTTGAATAAAGCTCTGGGAAAATGCTGAGTTCAATCAGGGAAATGGTTTATGTGAAAAGCAGTTTCGAAATTATCTGTGATTTATAGTACATTCCAGGGAAACCTGAATAGTGTCATCTTGGTACACTTTCTTTAGACTTTTTCTATTTAAAACAAAGGTTTTAACAAATTCCTGTACTTACATACAACAATTTCTCATTTATACAAGATAATATTAAGTCCTTCTATAAAACTGAGTCTGCCATATCACTTGATCTCAATCACTGGGTTTTGCTTTTCTAACTTATTTATTTTTATGGGGTGCTTTAGAAATACTATGTGTCACTGTTTTTTCTTGCATTGATATAAATATACATTAAATATGCACTTGTGTGTGATTATATTCCATTCCTTTTGAAAACAAGTTTTTATCTATGATAAAATGTATTGAGATTGAATATATATATATATATATATATATATATATATATATATTATATGTTTAAATTATGGTATACACTAAGGCATTTATCATTACAGCCAATACAGTATTTTAATTCTTTCAGTGTTTGATTAAATGGTATGTATATCTCAACGTACCAGTTGAGCAAACTGTTCTGACTTCATAGTATCCTCTGTTACATGCCCTGGCTGCAGTATTCCTCATTATAAACTATGTAATCCAGGAATTCCCTAAATGGCTGAGTAGTAATCAGCACCAAAGTCCAACCCGTCTGAGACCCACAATTCAGAATCCAGATACCTGGAAAATAACAACTTGGTGAAGAGAACAAAAGTATATCTCTTGGAATCTGGAAGGAAATGAAAAAAAAAACTGAAGCTTTTGAGAAATTGGAGAAAAGTACTGTACCTCTATGCAGAGGAAAGAAGAAAGAAGTCTAGAAGCTAACTCAAACTCTTAAGAAAGGGCATTTGTCCAAGTAGATTCAAGGTAAGCCTCTAGGATTAGGAACAATAGGGAAAAATAACTCACAATGATAGATTTATGTAAAGCCCAAAGCTATTTTAAATCTCAAACCCAACATGGATTTTTACTTTGAAGTGACTCCTTCCACATGGCAGACAATGGTTTTAGAAAAAATCCAGAGCAGCATCCATCACAGTGCCAGAGACTGTGTAAATATATACTATTTAGTATTGAGACTGTGAAAAACAAAGAAACAACTTCTCTTCAGGATTTCTACTGTAACCCTCCCACAATGACAGAGTGAGAAAACCACATGAGACAGTCTTGGAGAGGGCATGGATATGATATAGACTCTCCTGAGAAATTTAGGCTCAAACCAGGAAGGATGTAGGGCTTTTCTCTCAATGAAGACAAGTTAGGTCTGGGTTGTGTGGCTTTCAGAAGTCGATGGGTTTGACAGTGCTGATATTAAGCACAGTAA
This sequence comes from Hydrochoerus hydrochaeris, assembly GCA_004027455.1. NCBI lineage: Eukaryota > Metazoa > Chordata > Mammalia > Rodentia > Hydrochaeridae > Hydrochoerus > Hydrochoerus hydrochaeris. Next base: position 627,082 of record PVLA01000165.1, on the reverse strand, counting down.
GCTGTTTGAGCTGTTGCCTTCATGTCTATGTCCAGCACAGAGCAAAGTTCTGATTGACTTCCCTATCTACCAGCATGAAGAAGAACAGTCCCTGGCATCGGCAGTTGCCCTAGCCCAGGCTGAACATGCAAAGGGGACCCTGGAATGGGGTAGCACCTCATAAACACACAAGCTTAAAATCAGGGGTAAAAAAACTATGACTGGCTGGATCCTAAAACTGTGAATCTTAGAAAGAAACTACTCATTCAAAAATATAAAGATTTTTTTCTTTCTTTTTAATAATCATTTAAATTCTCTGTTTTCTCTCTTATTCATAGTATTTGCTGCTTTGGAGAATTTTACTTGGTTTTTCTTTGTGTTCATATTATAATTACAGATTACTTGGACTAATAGTACATTATTGGCTCTATATCAATATCCATTGTATTTCTGGAACTATTAATGCTGCTGATTCCCTTCCAAATGATTCTTTTCACAAGGTAGGGAACAACTGTAAAACAAAAACCAGTGAGACATCTGGCGTATTGCCAAAGAATGCTTATAAAGGTGCTGTCTCAGGACAAGTTGGTAATTTGAGGCTGAGAGTCAACTGGCCATGGTGGGGTTGTGGGATTTAGCTCAGCAGCACAAGCACCTGCTTGGTAAGCATGAAGTTGTGAGTGTGATCCCAGGTACAAAAAAACCAAAAAAAAGCAACTAGCATGGTGCTGCGCACTTGTAATCCTACCACTCAGGAGACTGAGACAGGAGGAGTACTATGAGTTTGAGGCAAGCCTGGGCTTAATAATGATTTCAAATTAATCCTGGATTACAGACTGAAACCTTGTGTAAACAAACAAATGAAACTTAGATTTATAACTTCTAAAAAACAACTTAATTTCTGGGTTCCTAGTTTAAATCAATTCACACAGTGACCAGGTGAGTGACCACAGGAGAGTCACAGTGAAAGCGGGGGCTAACCATGGAGCCCCTGAGAATTTTAAAATCAGGTCTTATTTACCTTTGCATCAGTTACAATATTATGGTCAATTTCTGGAGAACTGTGTCCTGGGCTAATTACGCTGCATCCTCTCCTCTTAAATTAATGAAATTAAATTGTGATTTCTTGATACAGACAAAAGAGCACACACTAAAGAGTTCTCCATACTAGCAAAAGAAAAAAATTTTCACTGTCAGAGTCTACAAAACGCTATAGACAATAAATAAATAAATTATAAAGAAACATAAAAGAGCCAGCAAAATGCCTCTAAAACTGCCAATACCCCAGGTAATCTATGTGACTCTGTGGGGAAAGAAATCAAAGGTCACACAATCAAATTATTCAAGAGTATAATGATGAAACAAAGAAACAGAACAAGGAAGCTCAAGGAACATGTAATAAAACAGAAATGGACATACTAAATTAAAGTTTACAAATGGCAGAGTAAAAGGCCAGGTGAGGTAAACAAAATGGCACAAAACATGTATGACCATATTAGCAAAGAATTAGAGTCCATGAAATGGTTCTGAACTGAAATCCAAGAGATAAAAATTTCTACTAAAGAACTGATGAATTCATTCACAAACAAACTAACAGAATGGACAATGAGGAAACAATTCCAGGCAGTTTCTGCTTTCTGACCTTTAACAAAAGGGCCACGACCATGTACTGGAGGAAAGATAGCTTCAATAATAACAGTACTAAGAAAATTGCCTATCCACATGCAGAAAATTGAATCTATATTCTTATCTCCCATCATGTTCTAAACTAAAATAAAAATATAACAAAAATGTAAATGTTAAAATAGAGACAATCTACTGGAAGCTAAGATGGTAAAACTCTTGAAGATATAGGCATTACTCTTGAAGATACAAATTTGGACCAGAAGTTTCTAAACAGAACCTCAATTGAAAAAGAAATATAATAAAGATCATTAAATAAAACCAGTATTTTGTCTCAGTAAAGAGAAAACTAATGAAAACAATGAAAATATTTTACTGGGTGTTCCTTGAACAGAGAAAAAATTCATAGAATATATTAATATTTTAAAATAATAACCCACTGAAATAAAAGAACCCAATCAAATTGGCAGCTGAAATGAACACTTCTCCAAAGAAGTACAAGTGGCTTATGAACAGAAGCAAATATATTCAGCATCACCAGGCATTAGAGAAATGCAAATTAAAATGACACTGAGATTTCATCTTACTCCAGAAATAATGGCAGTCATCCAGAAGTCAAATACTAAATCTTCTGGAAAACTGAGTAGGTAGAAATCTTGAAGACATAGGAGTACACAGAGAGTTTGTGAGAAACAATCAAACTGCAGCAGAAATACTTCCCAGAATCAACAATTATGATTTGATCTTATTAAAGTTTTTGTATGTCAAGAAAAATCTCCAACACAGTGAAGAGAAAACACACAAATTAGGAAAACACATTAGCCAATTGTCCCTCAGACAAAGGACTTCTATCTAGAACATATAAAGAATTTAAAAAATCAAGCCCCCAAAATTCAAAGTCCTAATCCAAAAATGGACATCTGAGATCAACACACATTTTTCAAATGAAGAAATACAAATGGCAACCAAATATATGAAAAATGTTCGGCATTATTGGTGACTTGAAAAGTGCAAATTAAAACAACGCTGAAATTTCATCTTACACCAGAAACAATAGCCAATATCAAGAAATCAACCAATAACAAATGCTAGAAAGGCTATATGGGGAAAGGAACTCTTCTCCACTGTTGTGGAAGGGTAGGCTGGTGAAACCACTATGAAAGTCAGTGTGGAGGTTCCTCAAAAAGCTGGGATTAGAGATTCTATTTGATTATTTCTGGGCATTTTCTCAGAAGAATTGAAAACACCATGTCACAGTGATATATGTGCACCCATATTTATAGCAGCACAATTTGTAATAGCCATACCTTGGAAACAGCCCAAGTACCCAACAATCAAGGAATCAATAAAAAATGGAGTACTACTCAGCTATAAGGAAAGGTTGCATCAAGGCTTTTATAGGTAAATGGATGTGATTTGAGACCACACTTAAAAGTGAAATAAATCAAACTCACATGTGTAAATACCATATTGTCTCCCTAGTGTAAGAAACTAAAATAGCAAATATGATCCAAAATCTATAATAAATATTGTGTAAGGGTAAGAAACTTCTCAAAGAGGAGAAGTAACTGGGGTAGGGAAACAGAGGAAAGAAGGAAGGTAAAAGGAAAAAAATATAAATTTGTATATATATATATAGTAACTAAGATGACTATACCACTAATTGTATTAGTTCTTAGAAAAGAACAGTGAATACTTACATGATTAGATCCATTTTGCATATCTGCATCTGGTAATCTAAGCAATCCTTTTCAAGATAACAAATGTACTATTACAACAATTGTTAAATTTCTATCATCTTGTTTTGAAAACATACTGTTACTTTTTAGGGGGTTGTTGTTTTTTGTCTCTTTTGGTCTTTTGTTTTTCTTTTCTGTTTTTTTTTTCTCTTAAATTAAAAAAAAGGTCAAATAACAAAAATTCTGGTAAGGCTATGGGTTGAAAGTAATTCTTCTATGTTGTTAGTGGTAATGTAAACTAGTACAGCCACAACTGAAATCAGTATGGGAATTCTTCATAAAGCTACAAATAGGAGTTTCATTGAAACCAGCTATTTGCCTCCTAGATATTTTCCTGAAGGAATTAGATGCATCATAACACAGTGATACATGCCTATCCATGTTCATAGCAGCATATTTATTTCATAATAACTAAGTATGTTTATCAACAGAGTAATTGATAAAGAAAATGTATTTATGCACAATGGAGTACTACTGATCTTTCTTTGTAGGAAAATGATTATAGTTTATTTTATTGAATGAAATAAATCAGATATACAAGCTTAAACATTGCATGGTTATTCTTATATGAGAAAACCAAATTATAAATAAAGAATAAAATTAAAGAAATATATCAACTAGAATCATAGATCATTTAAAATGGGAAGTAAAGCAAGAGATGGACAGAACATAAAAAGAAGAGTTTATGGGGAAGAAAAATATCTAATCTATGTTATATAAGGTATAAACTTTCCAAGAGGAACATGACCATTATGTATTAAACATCTCCTAATAAAAAATGAAAAAAATGCTTAAAATAGTCTTTAAATATAAAAAAGACTGAGTACTTTGAGAAAATTAAAGTAGAAAAGATGAAAATATCTGGGATTAGTTAATAATTAGGGATAGTAATGATAGTAGAAACCCTGTTCCTACTTCTTAATTATTAGAGACCTGAATTTTGTACTGAGAAAAATAATACTATATATTGAGTTGTCAGTTAATCTAAATTGTGAATTTGGCTTCATTAAGAGATTTCTAGAGAGGTAGTTTGCTCAGGGAGTTAATGTATTCATCAGTGGACTAAGCTATTGTTTTTCAGAGTAGAATGTGGTATTAGGAGGTGGAGCCCAACTGGAAGATGCCAGTCACTATGGGCATACATTGCAGGATACAGTAATTAGCATTGCTCTTCCTTTGAGCTCTGCTTCCTTAATGCCATGAATTGAATGGATTTGTTCTGAAATATCATTTCACCAATTTCTGCTTTGGAGCCTGTCACACATGGGTTGAAATCTCTGAAACCCTGAGCCAAATAAGCTATTCCTCTTTAAATTCATACTGTCAGATATTTTGTCCCAGTAATCAGAAAAGCTAACCAATAAAACAGATCAAAATCAGAGAATACATTGTCTTTTGGAGGTCAATTTCCTAACACTGCAACATGCTATTTAGTCTGTGGTCTGCTATGAATTGCATCTAGATGTCTGCCCAAAGCCTCACGTGGTCATAGATGAGGCTTTTTAAAGTCATTGGATTTAGGGTGTATGCTACTCAGATCAAGGATATAATGCTGTGATTCATTCATGGTGCAATGTTAGGATTAAAATTTCCTCACCCTAAATAATTTATAAGGCACAGAAATAGGATCCTCATTTGTTGTCACTTGATGCTTGCTGCCTTCTATCAGCCATAAACTATTTCTCCTCTGTGGTGTTCCTCTGCAATATTACTCAGCCTTGGAGCCAGTCAGCTATGAACTAAAACAGCTACAAACTATGATCCAAATAAACTTTTCTTGTTTTAATTTTGGGTCATTTTGTCTTAGCACTGAAAAAAGTAACTGAGTCATGATGTGACTTACTTGTCAGGAACATTGAACAATGTTCTTTCAGTCTTCCTATTTTAATACTGTGAAATATATTTTTATGTAGAAAATCCAGTAGGAATAAATAAATGCTATGTTTCATTAATATAAAAGTTTATTTCCTGGTCAGAACAAATTTGTGTAGAATACAATTATGTAAATGACATAACTGAATCTTCAGGTGGTAGTACTATAACTCTGGCATGGAGAAAATGTAAATACAGATTAATTTTCCAATCAAGAAAAAATAAAGCATTGCTCCACCCTTAATAGACATTTTCAGATACACTTCATCACTTCAAGTATCATGCTACCTGATAGATGTATAGATGTAAATCAAGGCTAGATTATTTATCTCTACTGTTTGTGGGGGTAATAAAATAAGAGCATTGTTAAAAATATCTGATTGGATATTTGCACCCAGATGTTGCCAATGTCATGCAAAATTTCTACTTTTTTTCTCCCACAGATGCATTTTTACTGGACTACTTTTAGAATAAAAGAGATGACTAGAGAGAGAGGCTAGTTTGTTTATATAAAATTGTTCCAGTAAATCTGGAGCAATACACTGGTTTCCTTGTTATATTAAATTATGAAAGTTTATTTTGATCACTCAGTTTCCATCTACTTTTGGATCTTTCTCACTGAAAGTGTGTGAACTGGTGAAGGTTTTAAATATATCAGGTATAATAACTTTCCATTTTATTTCTTCATTGTGCTGGCTGTCTAAAGTTATTTCACTGCTATAGCCAAATAGCACAAACTGAATAATTTGTAAATGATAGAAAAATTATTTTACAGACTTGGAGACTAAGAAGTCTGAGATCATGTTTCTGTCAGGTTCAATGTCTGGTGAATTTTCTCTCTGATTCCAAAATGATGCCCATTCCCTAATCCTGTTGGGGAGACAAATTTTACATTGTCATATAGAACACGTGAATTCACAATTCAATCCCTTCTTAAGGTGCTCATTTATTCATGAGGGTAGATCCATCATTACATAATCGCTACCTAAAAATCTCACCATTTAATATCGCTGCATTTGGAGATTAAGCTTCTCATGAATTCTGGAGGTGGCACATTCAAGACACAACACTCCAATCTGCCCCCGCAACACATTTCCTTGTCACATCTAAAATGCACTTATCCATTGAGTTGTCCCCAAAAGTCTTAACTTATCTAGCATCATCTCAAAAGCCAGAAGTCACATCCAAATCATAAATGAATGAGACTCAAGGCACAATTCATTCTGAGATAAAATTGTCTCCTCTAGTGGCAAGCCTGTGAACACAAAACCAATTGTAGTTTGCCAAATACGATGTGGTATAGACATATAATAGACACTCCCATTCCAAGAGAGAAGTAGGCAAAATAAATAAATAAATACCAGGAACAACAAAATAAAGAGAGAAACTGGTTCCAAATAAATCAAAAACACAAACAAAATTTTTTTCAGTGTTAGATACACAAAGACTAAAAGATAGGAAAAAGAATTTGGATTTTATATTAAATATGTAAAAGTTATAGCCAGGATTTTCAAGGGAGTATATTTAATACAGGACACATAAAGTATAAGATTATTTTATTATATTCACCTGAAAAGTCAAATGCAGTAGAATGCAAGAGATCTGGGCATGCAATAGAAAGCCAAAGAATCCAGCTGAGGGCTTAGATGCCACTGCAACATTCTCCACAAGTCCAGCTGGAGGCCTAGAGTCCACAACAATGTCTCATGCAAGGCTGTATCAAGGACCTAAACTGGGAAGGCCCAAAGGTCAGTGGTGAAAGCTAGAAAATCTGTGCCAGTGGGGTGAGGGATCTGTTCCATCAGGCTGAAGCATCTGCACTGGATCCAGGAAGTGACACATAAGGTTAAGGACCAGAGCTCCCCTGAGGAGAAGCACAGCCACTGTTATGGAAAGCAAGGACTCACACACAGACATATTAGAAAAGACATTATCTCTATTTGAAAAGTATATTCCTTTGGGGTAGTAAGAAAATTTACATCTTCCTCTTCTCCAAAAAACCATAAATTAACTCCTAAAATAAAAAAGACTTCTACCAGCCTTGGTAGCTTAGCTGAGAGAGCAAGCTAATCATTCATATATGTTAACTAGTTCATTTGGTTGTTTGCTTTTCTTGGATATGCGTCAAAATTGGGCTGCATTGTTTAAGAGGTTGTTGTGGTTTGTGTTTAGGTGGCTACCCAAAGCCTCCTGCAGTCATAAGTGGGGCTTTTTCAGAGGTGGCTGAATCTAGATGGTATAATTCTGGGAACAAAGGTGTGATTATTAAATTAGTCCAGTGATTGATTTGAGAATTACCTAAGTAGAGTACAAAAGAAGCAGAAAGAACTTTGTGTGGGCTTTTTGTTTGATGCTTTGATTGTCTGTCTGCCATGAACTCTTATTTCTCTGCAGTGCTTCACCTTGCCTTGGTTCCAGGGAAAGCCATGGACTGAAATCTCTACAAACTATGAGCCAAAATAAACCTTTCCTCCTTTAACATTGAGTTGTGGGCACTTTGTCTCAAAAATGAGAAAAGTGGCTAAGACGGAGGTATCCCAAATAAATTCATTTATGTGACAATATATCCTTAATCACCTCTGTTTTGAAGCAAATAAGGACAATTGTTGCATTCCAAATGTGAAAGGTCAATTACTCCTGGCAGGATAATGACTATTCTCTTGCCTTCTTTCTTTGGAACAGTTCTGTGCCCCATGGCAGAAGCAGTTTACCACTAGATCTACAGAGTCTTGAGATGGGGAATGAAGAAATTTCTATTCTCCAAGTGAGTCAATGAGAAAGATGATGAGCAGAGATATTCTCGTTTTCCCTCCTTAATACTTGAACGTTTCCTCCATATTGGAAGTATATGGTAGAGCACATTGGACATTGAAACTTCATAATAGATTGTTGAATAATAGACCATCTGTGCAGGTTTTGGCCATAAGTTTGTTACTTTGCTTAGGCCTTATGAGGATATTTATTTTTCTTTATGTTGTTAGTAGTTTCTAGCAATATTAGTAAGAAATAGGATCAATGAATCACACAGTCATTAGTCACTTACTATGCATTGGTACTGTGCATTAATCTGTCTTTAGTGCCTCAAATACTCATGCTGGCTAAAGCCGTATAAATATAAAGAGCTGCCCAACAAACATGGGCAAGCTACACAGAAGATGAATCTTTGTCTATTCTGGGGTGAGAAATTTTCATTGTGATTAATTTGACCTGTGATGCTACTTGATCTTCAGGTGAGATCTACATTAATGTTCCAACGTTGTTCACTCATTTTAGATGCTAAGATATTTGGCACAAACATTAGTTAGATCTGTCTTGATGAGATGGGCTATGTGCTCTCCATTCATGCATACCATCATGGAAGCTTTGCTCTTCCTTCACCCATTAAATTAATAGTAGATGGTTAGGAAGTCAGATGCATGCCTACTTTCCAAACCATTCTGTCTATAAGTCTGTCTGATTTGTCATTTATTAGCACTGCTTTCTACTGGACCTATTGGATTTCTGTTGTTTGTGCCTGAACCTGAATATTCAATTTTATATGAACCTGAAATGTTTTTAGGCTTGCAAAAATTTATAATTCATAGAATTATCCTTAAGACAAGAAGCCCTATATGCATGACTTATCATGTTCAAGTTGTTATTTCTATAGTCAAGAGTGACTCTGCAAAGATGAGTAATGTCCTTTTGCAAATGTCATGTTCCAGAACCTGAGGATACACATTATTTTGTGATCTCTGTCAAGCACAAGCTGCCAGTCATTACTTAATTTTTTCATAGATTTTGTTTTCCACTTCTAATTCTTCACTTGAGAAGTACCTATTCATTTTTTTAAGCAGAAATATTTATTGAGAGAAAGAAAGCTTCTGTCTGAAAAAGAGAGATAGAAGCGGTCCTGAGTGGGTTGCCCACACCTATTCATTTTGGATGCACATTTTGGATTAGGTATTTAAAGTTGTAGGGTCAGTTTTTTGAGTTCTTCATGTATTCCACATATTAGTCCTTTGTTGGAGTAACAGCTGGTAAAACATTTTCCGACACTGTGTTGTCTCTCCACTGCATACTTGATTTATTTTGCTTTTCATAGTTTTTTTTTTAATAAGATGAGATCCTAGTTGTTGATTCTTTTTAATATACCCCATTGGATCAACATTTTGCTCATAAATTTTTTTATCCCTCCCCATGTCTTTAAGAGTTCTACTTATTCTCTTTTTCATTAGATTTAGTGTTTCTGTTTTAATATTTAGATCTTTGATCCATTTTGACTTAATTTAGTGCATGGTGATAGACATGGGTCTAGTTTTAGCCTTCGGCATGTAGAAAGTCAGTTTTTTTAGCACTATTTATAAATAAGGCTATGTTTCTTCTAATGAAGGTGTTATCAACCACAGATTTGGACTCTGACTTGGACACTATTACTGATCTCAGTTGACTAATCAAAATTTTATTGGTTTGCTGTTGTTTTTGTTATGCATTTGTTTGTTTTGTTTTCCTTTTTGTATGTGTTTTGGTCGTTTGGGCTTTTGCTTTTATTGTTTGTTTTGTTTTGTTAATTTTTCCTCAACTGTCTTTCTTGACAGTTACTTACTTTCATGTGAGTAAACATTCTCTGTAGTACTTCTGGTTTGTTTTAATATTTTTTCACTTTTTCCTTCATTATTTGTTTCTTGCCTTCTTCTTGAGTGATCCTTCAGGTTTATGTTTACAGTATTTGTCTCCATTTATCTGTCTGTTTTCCCCTCTTAAATCTTGCCCTCAACAAGGTAAAATCATTTTATGGCATACAAGTTCCCAGTTTATGTCAGATTATGTTATATAACTATAGATCTTGCTCTTACAGTAAATGTACCAAATTAATAGTTACCATAGTTAGACAGATTCATGGGTGTGCTTGATACTACTGTTATTCCTAATTGTTCTAATTTAGCCAGGATTTTATATATGCTGTAGGCTGTTGTTCTTCAAGTAGCACAACAGCGTAATTGTCTAAGGTCATCATCGTTGCCATATTCCAGTGTCATAGGACTGGGTGCTGAGCCAAATGGATAGAAAATTATCATCCTTAATAAATTGAGAAAGTAGGATTTTGACACCAATACAAAAGTCAAGAGTCAATTATTCCTAAAAAAAAATCTCTGAAGAATGTGCATTTCCTAGTGAATTCTCAATATTATTGATAAATGTACCTAACATAATTTATATGCATCAACACAAATAACAAAGTAAAAATTTAAAAAAATAGAAAATAACACAATGCAGAAGCAAAATCCAACTCCAGTTCCTCAAGACAAATTCAGGGGACAAGAAGTTGAAGCAATCAGAAGCCACCCACTTGAATTTTACAGAATGGTAGTAGCATTTTTAAAAATAAAAGATGAATTAGTCTATAGAGAAAAGCAGATCAGAAATAATTTCTCAGGGAAAAAAGAGCTGATAAAGAAAATGAAGAACTTGTCTAGTGAATCAAGAGTAGACATGGATAAAAAGTTGGGGAGCTCAGGAAAATGATGAAAAACATAAATTTTCAACATAAGAAAGATGTGGTAACCATGAATCAGATTTAAACAAATATCCGGGAGATTAAAAATTCCATTGAAAGTATATTCAGAGGATTGAACCACAGTGAGGACAGAATATGAAATCTAAAAGATAGTATTGAGGTTAGATACCACAAAAAGAATGATTTCTTAAAAATATTAAGAAACTGTGATAACACAAAGAAGAGTAATATGACATTGATCATAGTCAATGAAAAAGCAGGAGACAGAAAAAATGGCATAAAAAGTTATTTGTAAAAGTGTTGGGAAATACTTGGAAAAATAAGTTGACATAAAGATAAGTCAGGCATATAGAACTCCAATTAGCCATGAAAAAAAATCTACAAAAAACATATAATAATCAGGATTCTAGAAATTCAACATAAAACAGAAGATTAAAACCTATCAGAAGAAATAAATCACCTATAAATGGAAAGGCCATCAGAATCAGAGCAGACTTTTCATCACATACCTTTAAGTCAAGAAAAACTTGGAATGAAGTATTTCAAGCCCTAAAAGAAAACAACCTCTAACCTACATTGATATGTCCTACAAAACTGTCCTTCAAAATTGATTAAGATTCTTCCATGACAAAGAAAAACTGACTTAATTCATGACCACTAAATGAGCTCTCCAAAATAAACTGAAGGATATTTTAGAAAGAGAAAATGAAGACTACAATGTCAAAGATGCCAATAGAAAGAATTATTCATACAAGGAAAGCAATTAAACATAGGGAGAAAAAGAATCCAATAAGAGAAAAATAATATTACAAGAATAAGCCAGTATATATCATTTATAACTATCAGTTTTAATGATCTCAATTCACTAATCAAAAGAAACAGACTGGCAGGATGAATTGAAGCAATATCCAAAAATATCCTGCATGCAAGTGACACATTTAATTCAAAAAGAAATTTTTAGACAGCAAATCAAAGGATCGAAAACAACAACTCATGGGACAAGAACCTGGAAGGAGTCAGGGGTTGCTATTCTATTTGCAGACAAAGTAACTTCAAGCCAAGACTAATCAAAACACACAAAGAAGGTCACTACATACTTTGTAAGGAAAAACTAAAAGAGGAAGAGATAATAACCATAAATATGTGTGTACCAAATTCCAGCAAACCCTACTATATAATACAAATATTAACAAACATGTGAAATCAAATAAGCACTAACACAATTACAGAGAGAGAACTCAATACCCCACTGTCACAAATAAACAGATCATCTAGACAAAAAAATCAGTAAAGAAATATCAGAACTGAATCAAGTCTGTGAACAAATGGACTTAGTATATGTTTACAGAGTGTTCTACAACACAACATCATAATATACTTTTTGCTCAGCTGCACATGGGACAGTCTCCAACAAAGACCACATACTAGCTCATAGAACATACTTAAGTAAATGCAAAGGAATGGAAATAACAGGACAATAGTGCAAGGAAATTGGGATTCTATAGAAAAAGAGACCACAAAACTCTATAAATACATGGAAATCAATTAATACCCTACTGAACAATTAATGACTAATAGATGAAATTAAAGAAGAATTTACACAGTTTCTACAATTAAAAAATAATGCCAATATATCGTACTGGAAATTATGAGTGCAATGAAAGCAATCCTGTGAGGAACATTTATAGCAGTAAACATTCACATCAGGAAAACCAAGTGAGTTCAAATAAACAACCTAATGTTGAACCTCAAGCTTCTAGAGAAAAAAAGAGCTAGTTAAGTGCAAAACTTAGGCGAGAGAACTTATATTCAGAGCATTAATTAACTCAATTAAGAGGCTAAGAAAACAATACAAAGAGGCTAAGAAAACAATATAAAGGATGAATAGTTTGTTCTTTGAAAGGTTAAATAATCTTATTTAACCATAGCCAATCTTGAAAAAAAAAAACAGGAAAGAAAAGACACAAATCCATTCACTTAATGAAAAGAGTGTGCCTGGGTTTTAGTTCAGTGGTATGGGTGCTTGCTTGGCAAGTGCAAGTTTGTGAGTTTGATGCCCAGTACCAAAAACAAAACAAGAAGAATGAAAAGAGTGAAATCACAACAGATGCTGCAGAAATGCAGAAGATCATCATCAACACCTACTTTGAGAACCTATATGCAAATGAAATGGGGAACACAGAAAAATAATGGACAGATTCCTAGATATGTATGCTTTACCAAAGCCAAATTAAGTAGATATAAAACTTCTAAATAAACCAACATCAACCAATGAAATTAAAGTTGTAATTAAAAATCTATCCACAAAGGGAAGCTCAGGGCCTGATGGATTCACTGATGAATTCCTCAGGAAACTTAGAGAAGACCTGATTTCACTATAATGAAATTGAAAGGGGAGAAATTCTCCCAAAGTCATTCCTAGTAGCAAGTATTACCCAGATACCAAAACCAGAGGAACAGTAGTAAGAAAAAGAGAACTACAAGCCATTCTCTCTCATAAACACAGATACAAATATTCTGAATAAGATACTAGCAAAGAGAACGCAACAAATCATATATGTATATTTTTTTGGTCAATTCATATGTTATTGAACTCAGGCTTCTTCCAAGATTTAGTTTTTATCAATTGTGCTGCCATAAAAACAAAACTTATGTGTCACTGTAATATGATGTCTTTAATTGTTTTGGGACAATATCTAGAATGAAAATAACTGTATTAAATGAAATTTCTAGTTTTAATATTTTGAGGCGTCTCCATAATGATTTCCATCAGTACCAGTTTACCTTCCCACCCATAATGTACAAGGATTCCTTTTTCCCTGTAGCTTTGTCAGCACTTGTTATTATTTGATTTCTTGTTAGCCGATCTTTCTGGGCAACTGAAATGAAAAACATTTTTTCAGAAGAAGAAGTACAAATGGCTTTTAAATATATAAAAAAAAGTTCAGTATCCCTAGCCATCAGAAACATTTACATTAAAACAACACAGAAATTCCATTTTACTCTAGAAAGAATGATCCATTACTTTTACAGAAAACCAAAGACCTTTCTCAGAATATATTCAAGTGAAGAATTCAGCCTCTTTCCAAATATTTGTATCAGTATAGAAAGAAAGAATCCTATTTTCTTCTTAAAACAAACAAAAAATATGCAACTAAAACAAAAATCCCAAACTTTTGAAGTTTTTTTTCTTCCTTTACCTGCGTTCTTGAATTCCTATGATAGGATAAATGCTGACTCAGTATGTTTTTCTTTATAGTTATTTCTGAGATTTGCTTATATTTTGTTCAAATGAGTTCCTTTTAATACCTGGAGTTATGATCAAACTGAAACACTTTGCTTGATTTGGAAGAAAGGGATAGAACCCATAAGATTTAGCTGAAAACAAGGTTGTATTTTTACTAAGCAGAAAGAGTAATTGTAACAAATGTCAACACATTAACAGAAAAGTACAAATAACCTTGAGGCTGAGTACAGAAACATAGTATTTCCACGTAGTATAAAGACTCTGTATCAGTTGTAACAAAGCATGCTTTAATATTCCTTTCAAATTCTTCCTTCACCTTTGGGGGATCCTGGTCGGTGATAAAGGTGGATTGAGTCCATAAGGGTTAGATTACTCATGTTTTTTATAAAATAAATCAATTGTTTAAAGTTAAAAATATGACAGAGTAACTTTACCTGCTCTTTAAAATAATTAAATCTCATGATTTATAAAGCAAATTCTCAAAGAAACTTTTAAGACTTATAATGTATATCACTATTAATTTAAACTCTTGACTTTTCTTCTTCTAAATATTACTTATATTAATTATCACCTACAAAGTACTCCAGGCATTTTTCACAGATTCTCTGTCTCCATCTGTTTTGCTTTATCATCTATCAACTAGATAAATGGAGATACAAAACACTCTACTGCCACATTCCTACCAATTACACAATTGCTAGCATTCTTATATCTTGCAGTGAGATATCATTCCCTGCTATCATGATTTTTTTTAGCACATACAGAATCTGATCCTTGTTTTCACTTCTCATAGAAAAATGTAATTTAAGTGAGAGGTCTCTCTTAATTCTTCATTTTTCATTAAACGTATACCTTTTCATTGCTTTTTATAGCTCTACAATAACCTAAAACCAAAAGAAATTAAAAATCCTTATCTTTAATAATATGAATGTAATAAATCATAGATTATAAGAGCAAAATAGATTCATTAACATATGAACACCCACTGAAATGATAATCTCAACTCACTAGAGACAGGAACTCATACAGATTATTTTTATCATCAAGAAATAAAAGCTCAATATCAAACTAGCTATCATCTTTCTATTGAGAAACACATAGAAAATTGTTCTTCACAAATTGTATGTAATATGTAACCAGAATTTAAAATTGGAAAACCTGTCAAAATAACTTCCTTTTTTTATAAGACATAATAACAGAGATGAACAATCAAAGGAATGTAGTAATAAATTTATATAGTCTTTATAGAGCGTCTTGGTTCTGTCTTGGAAATCATAATACTAAGCACCCTGGAAAAATATGACCTTGATTTCAAAATTATTGAGGGAGCTAAACAGCTACTTGTTGGTTTTTAGTGGGTCATATCAACTGAAAAAGAATAAAGGATGCTTTTAGTGAAGGCTTCTCACCTCAGTGATATTTATTACTACCATCTATAACCTAGATCGATACTTTCTTTCAGAAAAAAAAGTGTCTTTCTTATTCTCTTGGGAACCTGGGGATGAATATTGTCCTTTCTGGCATTTTCCACTTCATTTTGTTTGCTATGCTTCCTTCAGACCCTTCGCATGTCATTGTCAATGAAGGAAAACAACTAATTTTCATATATGTCTCTCCTGAAGACTCATGTAAGTTCACATTTATTATTAAATTTTCCAGAATCCTCTTCAAGAGTTCAGAGTTCTGAACAGCAGTCTCTTAACCCAAACTGTTTCTGTGTAACATTATTAATGGACTTGAACTTTATTTTCATATAATCAGTTATAAACTCTGATTATTCACTTCTTTTTTACAACAGAATTAACTTTTAATTAACATTTTAATGTGAAAGATATTGTGTTTATTCATATTACCTTTTTAAAAAATTAATTTACATGGAGTAAGAGTAATCTGTCTATTCATGTTTATCAGACAAGCTATATGTCTAAGGAGGGTCTCTGTGAAGACATGAAAACCTAATATCTTACTTTAGTTTATTATTGAATTATTACCTAATGGTCTAAAGACATACTAGAGAAAATTATATTATGGGAAATGGTAAAATATTATCTACAGATCCCTGATTGTACAGATGTCACTTGCAAAATATAAGAGATGTACAGAGCAGAAGCACAGAATAATACTTCACATCAGCAGCAGGGCTGATGCATTTGCACTGGTTCTCTGTTCCAATGCACCTTCTAGACCTGTGCCAAGTAGCACACACAGGTTTTATGAGTGGTTTGATCATTATCTATACTCTTATCCCTTCAAGTTCATGAGCTACATGAACAATCGTAGCCAGTTCCTATATCCAGCAGCCCAAACCTGAGCCCAGGAACAATGCGTACGACTTTCTCAATATATATACAAACTCCACCCCACAGACAGTTAAGAATAGATAAAAGCTCTTGCCAAATCCTTAGTGCCTGGATCATCGTTTACATCACTTCCCTTCCCCATTCATCCCAGGTCAACAGGTCCTGCTCTAAATTCTTTAAAGTCCACTCTTACCCGACATAGGAGAGACCCCGCATGGTCTCCTTATCACCCTCATTCTCGCTGCCCTTTCCAGCCTACCTTTTTCATTACTACCTTGAAGTCCAAGAATAATCAGGCTTTCTGTGATTCTTCCCCTATGTTAGTAGATTTCATATAAAGTAATTACAGACCATCTTAGAAAATATGACATAAGTAGCTTTAAGAAAAAATATGAAAACTTCACCCATGAATACACACAACCTTTTCTTTAAATATTTACATATTACTAAAAATACCATGTTAATGAAAATATATAAAATTTATGCATTTAAACAAACGTTCATTAATATATTGAAATATATTTTATATTTAGAAATTCCCAATGTGAGAGAAAACAATGTAATTTTCTTGTACAACAAAAAGCTTATCTGTTATATAGATAATCCTAGCTAGAATAGATATACCCTAGACAAATGTTTTATAGAACATTTTTGCTGTAACTATAAAGAAGGATTCAAATATCACATTTGTAAAATGAAAATAATTACTAAATAACTATTGGTTTCCAAATTGAGCCAGTGCTAATTTAACAGTCATTTTATAGCAAAATTAAGGATATTTAGTAAAAATAGAAATTAAATATAGACTATTATAAATTATACTGATAGAGAAAGTTGGTATTTTTAGTAATATGTAAATATATAAACAAAAAGTAAAACTGTGGGGAATGGGGATGTATTTCCATCGTACGGTACTTGCCTGAAGACTCTGGTTTTCATTCAAATCACACCAAAAAAGTACAACTTTTGTTCATAGTTTTACATTATCATAGTGTGTTATTTCCTACTGACAGTGCAGCTATTCTAAGTAGTGACTAAGCGCGAGAGTTTTATACCCTTTTTACACATTTCTCAGTCTTCTTGAATTCTAACAATAAAAATTAAAAAGGTAAATACCATAAAATAATTCATAAATTAACAGTATTATTGCTCAATACCTTGTCTATACTCTCAAGTGAGGGAAGATGTATATTTATCTCCACATGCATACATGTTATTTTTGCATATTTGTGTAGTATAATTAAGTAATATATATGTAATATGATCAACAGAGTGAATGCTTAATTTTTTTAAAATGTCATTAGAAGACATAAATTGTCATTAATTCTCTTTGTTTTAAATATGCTCATCCCATTGTTCTTGTGACTTTCTTAAGCAGTTCCAGAACTGCTGTTTTGTGCCTGTCATTAGCTATGTTGTTTTGATGTTCTGAGTCAATTCAAAATCTTCACCTTTCATCATCATCTTGACTCTGGGGAGAAACCAGAAATTACGTGGTACCAGATGTGACAGAAAAGGTAGATGATGACATCTTCCTTAAAATGTGAAATGTTTTTAGGAGCCTGCATTTATGTTGGTTGACACCTATCAGGAGCCTTCATCATATATTTTAATCACAATTTATAAAGATACTCAGGAATGAAGAGTTCCAGAACAGCTTCAGAAGGTGACAAAATCATGGGACAAGTGTGCTCCGTGTGAAGGACAGTTTGTTAAGCCATCATACATTTGAAGACAGTACATTTAATTGAGGATGAAATTTGCAGTTATACTTAGTTTTAATTAACGATTCTTTGAAAAAATTTGAATCTTATTCAGTGTAAAAACCTTGAATAATAAATATTTTTCATCTCTTTATCTTCTCTCTCTCCTTATATCTAGAAATATTTCTGAACACTGAGCATTCAAAAATATTTATTGGATAACTGCTTGAATTAATATTTATTATCCATCTTCATGATATAAAAGATAATCCTATATCCCTCATAAGGTATCAAAAATCTCATAATTAGTGGTGATTATTTACTTAGACAATTTGTTGAAATTATGCACTAGAACAGTAAAATCCATTTTTCAAAGTATAATTATTCATTTTTCCACAAAAATTTTTATACTTTATTTTAGAAGTTTTCAAAATTATGTTTTTGTTCTCAGTTTAAATTGACCAAGTACATAAAACATAAATTCTTATATCTATAAATAGATATCAATGTATAATTATATATATTCACATAAAAAATATATACGCAGACTGTGATGGGTAATTTTATTCTCAGTTTGACTGCATTAAGATTCTAGGAAAGGTAATTGGATTGATTGGGTGCTAATCTTCTTAGTGGATTCATCCATGACTCAATGTGTGTTAAAAAAATGAGAAAAGAATAAGAATAATGATACAGAACTTAAAAACAAAACAATAGGAGATTAACAATGGTTAATATATTGCATATTGTTATCTTCAAAGTAGTGGCTCAGATCATAAGATATAGCATGAAAACATGATCAAGCAATGAAAGTACAAACCTATCTTTTTAATGAGCTAACAGAGATTAGTAGTATGACTACTATATAACTAGCACATGGTGCCTTCTTTCTAGCACATGGTGCCTGATGAGAAGTAGGTCACTGAGGGCCCTGTCACCCAAGGATAATTATTTCCTCAAGTTCTTTCCAACCTGCTGTGTTTCCTGGAACATTGTGAGTTGAACAATTTTTCTCCCCTACACCTTTTCATCACGATGCACTTTATCTCATACCCACAGGATGGAAGCAACTTACCATGGACTGAAACCTCTGAAACTGAGCCAAAGAAACCATTTCTTCATTTAAGTTATTTTGTCACTCATAAGAAAAAATAACCAACACGGGCTATTAATGATTGTATTAGACACATTTCCAAAGACAATTACAATATTTATTTCTACGACTCAAAATATAATTGTTGTGCCAGGCTTAGTGCACCCACAATTCCGGGAGGCTGAAGCAGTAGATTTGCAAGTTGGAATGTAGCCTGACAAAATTAGCAATTTAAGGAGACCCTGTCTTAAAATAAAAATTAAAAAATACTGGAGAGAGTTCATGTGAAGATCTTAGTTCAATTCCCAGTAAAATAAAGTGATAAAACAAAATATGGTTTAAGTGACCAATTCATTAGCTCTATATATTGCATCTTATTTTGTGACAGGTAAAAACCAATCTCCTAAAGGGAGATTGAGAAATGAAACTGAAACAATATGAGGATGATAATCAGTTAATGAAACATAAGGAGCTATTATTATTATTTCCTCTGTTGTGATAATGTATCAACATTTTCATGTATGAAGGAAAAATAAAAATGTATACTCAGCTTCAAAACTCCTACTTCAATGTATGAGGAGTCATTAATATGAAATTATGTAAAAGTTTTCAAAGAAACAGTTGAAGGAAATAGTCAAATCATTAAAGGAAAAGTTACAGAAAATTAAATTTCCTTGGTTTGTATTCTCTTTGATTAGCTGAATGTGTATAAATCAAAGACACATCTGAAAACTAATGAAAGTGACTTTGAAGTTTGATCATATTCCAAGAAGGAATGTTTTATTTGAGTGTATATGTAAAAAGACATTATTAAAAATAGGTTGACTCAAAAGGACCACAATTTATGAATATTAGTAACAGACTGACAGTTCTGGATGCCACTTCAAATAGAGGGTAACATACAAAAAATAATTTCCAGGTTTTTATTCTTTGGGAGCACCAATGTCCATGTGACTAGATTCAATTCCGACATGTTGCCAAATCTACTGCAGCCAACCATTAATGTAATGAATGTTCTCACTTTTCCAAAGAGCTGACAGTTTTTGTCATCATCATTTTGATCATAAAATAACCTTACATTTTCAAGCACATATATTTCTATGTGCCCACAGTGAATACAATATTATGGCAGTCTTTTGTTTGTTTGTTTGTTTGTTTGTTTGTTTAGTAGTTTTGGACAGTCAAGATCACTCCCAATGTTTTCTCTCTACCAAGAAAAGTGCTGCCTTCTGCAAGGATAAAGCTATATGAATCCTGATTACAGAATGTCATCCCAATTCACCTGGGCACAGTGAATCAAACAGATAAACCTCTTGTTGTTTCTGACTCTGAAACTTGGAATAGGAAGTAAAGTTAAGCACATTCTCTCTCTGCTCGCATCTTGCATGGCAAAGGCAAAATTCTCAATGTCCTTTTCACTGACCACATGGAACAAAAAGGAAATGTGAGAGGATTCATGATAGAAACTATGTATTAACATTTGTTAAACTAAGATCTGTATTTAAACTATGTGTTTACATTTGTTAAACTAAGATCTGTATTTAAACTATGTATTTACATTTGTTAAACTAAGATCTGTGACTTTTGTGAGGTGCAAATAATTTCTTTATTCTGGAAATTTAGAAAATTATTGTCTCTAAGATCAAAAATGCATTCATCATCCTGTTCTGATCAGTTCTATACTATCTTTTTTTGTATGAATTCATTGTATGTGAAGATATGGACAACTATTTGGAAGAAAACAAGAGACAATATGATAGACAGTAAAGATCTCCGGTTGTCTTGCTTTGAAATCTGTGTCCCTTACATTGTTGTCTTACGATCTGTTTTGTTGTGTTTTGTTGTGTTTAATTTTAATCTATTTAAAAATAAAAAATAAATTAAAAAAAGAAAATTATTGTCTATTTTGTTTATTGTATTGGAACACTGTAGAGTGGAACAGTGATTTTTAAAAGTCAGTTACCTTGACTAGGACAAGAAATTAAAAATGGGTACTTTATGTCTTCCATCATGTGCAAATTACAAGCTCATATGCATCAGAGGAATCTGTTGTTTAACTTACACTGTCCCCCAAATTCTCTCCTGTCTTCTACCAACATCCAGTTCCTCATATCCTACTTTAGCCAAAAAACGATGGGCTGCCTGGATACAATTCACTTACCACTTTTCATTAAAGACAACTATCAGTTTTATTGGAATTATCTGGCAGCACAATATTGTTTTAGCCTTGAATCTAAAAGAAAGGTGAAGTAATAATTAGTTCATGCTCAGAAAATTAACAATTCAATGAACAATAAGAAACACATAGCAAGAAATAGTTTACTGAAATCTGTGACACATAATAAATAAAACTGGGATCTTAACAACATATAAAATTGTAGAGGAAAGCTCCAGGAAGAAGACCTTCACTATGTTTAGTGATTAATTTAATCTAAACAAAGGATTTGGAGTTGCTGTAAAGAAAGGGTCTATTGAAGTAAAATAAACCACAAATTCCTGGTTACAATATTTTCTCAAACTATTACCTGAACATGGAGCACACTACTGTAAAATGGATGACTTTCTGATTTTAGAGACTTATAATTTTTGTACAGAAATTTAATTTTTTTGTCCTACTATATCAAAGTTTGTACTTACCTATAAATATGAAAGCCACAAGTATGTCCATAAATGCATTCACCACCGCAAACTTTTGTCTGAAAATTTGTTATGTATGTGGTTGACTAATACATCTTCAAATCTGTTCTTTACTTACTATCTTTCAGTAAAAGAGTAATGCAACTCTAGAGTATATTTATTTGTGAGACAGGGATCCACATGCCAACATACAAGTGAAGGTCATATTTTAAAAACATGTTGCTAATGCCATAGATGGTCTTTTCATTTATTCATTAAGTTTCCCTACACTCTAATTTGCAGCATTGATTAATCTGGCCCCAAACTTTTGGGTTCATGCAATCTCTAGCCTTCCAAGTGGGAGGCTGGAACTTTAGATGTGAGTTTCAGCAATTCATAAGTGACTTTTTTAAAAAATTGCATACTGTCCTCTTAGAAATAGTTGTTCAAGTTACAAAATTAACACATACAAAGTAGGTATTCAAACAGTGAGAATGTAAACAGCTATGCATGCATAAGTCTCTACATGTATTTCTATCCTTTCTGTATTAGAGGGAAAAACAAAACTTAGCAAGACAAAACAAAACAAATTCTTATAAAAACATGAAACCAAAAAGTCATATAAAACCACAGTACAAGGTGATCTACAATGATTACTGTGTTGTTTCTTATTATCCTCAATAGAATTGTCTATATCATTAGGCATAATTGAATTTAGCACTATAATTCAATATAGCAGTACATAATAATATTAGTAAAAATAAAACATTGTAGACAGTATAAAACTTCAAAGGCAGGTAAGAATCAAACCAGAGTGGATATTCTAGTGAATATTGTCATCTTAAGTGCAGTTGCCTATACTCTCAGACTTGCTACTATCAATCATAGCAGCTTTGAATAAAATCTATCAATACAAAACAGAGATCCAACAAGCCAGATTCGATTATAATCAGTCATGGTAAAACAGTGTAGGTTTTACAGAGCTTTAGATTAAGTTAATAGAAAATTAAGGATGATTACCATACTATATCCTGTTATTTTCGGGATAACTGTCTGTGCCCTCCAATCTAGTACAGGTAGAATGACTGGAACAGAATATAATACATCTAAGCAGAGTGGTGTGAGTAATGTGGGTTTTAAATCCTGGTGCACTATTAACAATATAGTGTATCAATGCCATCTATATTAGAGATTCTAGCCATCCTTCTCTGCCTCATTTCTGCTATGCTATTTTTCTGCCTTTGTTTGTTTACTTTTCTCCTTCATTCTGCTGCCTCCCCCACTCATTGAGGCCTTTCTGCCACTGTTCCTAAAATCCTGGTATTTTTTTTTTCTCTCTCTAGAATGTCCTTCAATATTCTCTGCAGGGTTGGATTGGTGGTCACAAACTCCCCCAGTTCCTCTTTGTCATGGAAGCATCTTGTTACTCCATTAATTTCTAGTGACAGTTTTGCAGGGTACATCAATCTGGGCTGGAGGTTATTTTCTTTCAGGGCTTGGAAGACTTAGCTCCAAGCTCTTCTTGATCTGATGGTCCGTGTCAAGAAGTCAGCCATGATCCTGATGGACTTACCTTTATAGGTAATCTGTTTCTTTTCTTTGATGGCTTTTAATATTCTGTTTTTATATTGAATTTCTGGTATCTTGATTATTATATGTCTAGGTGTAGATATGTTTTGGTTGTGGGTGGCTGGAGTTCGGTATGCCTCACATAACCAAATGTCATTTTCTTTTCCCATGCTTAGGAAGTTTTCCTTAATTATTTCCATGAATAGTCTTTGTAATTTGCCTGTTTGTATTCTTGCATTTTTGTTCACATTTCTTATTTTTAAATTGTAGATTCTCTTGTCATCTTCTAGCCTTTGTATTGTTACTGCCTGTTTCCTTGTTATTTTTTAGAGATCTTTCCTTTCATGATCACACATTGCAAACTTGTCTTCAAGTTTTGATAGTCTATCCTTAGTTTCTTTTAAGGCGTTTTGCCAGCTTTCAATGTAGTTTTTAATTTCCTGTTAGTCTCTTTGAATCTGCTTCATGTATTCTGTATTTTCTTTATATTCTTTATTGAATGTTTCTCTCCTTTCTTTGTGTTCCTCCCTTCTTCCCTCTGTATCTTCCTGAGAGATGCTTAACATTTCTTTTGTTACTCTACTCATATCTTGCTTTACCTGATTTAATATTTTAGTTTTGAGCTTGTCTACAAGGTCCTGAAGATATTTCTTAATGTCCATTGAAGCCATGTCTGATGTTGTGTTTTTGCTGCCCTCAGTCTCACTTGTTTTTCCCTCTCCTGGATCAGTTCTCTCAGTGTTCTGGACTAGGGGCCTGCTCTTGACTCTCTCTCCTGTCAGGGCCCTGGCTCCCTCCACACAGGTGTACATTGCAAATCACAGCCCCCTTCCCTGTTGGCCACAGTTCCTCCAAAGCAAGCTGGCAAGGGACCTCCCCCTTCTCCTGCCTGCTTTTGTCACTAAGATGTAAGCAGGGGCTGCATATGCTTGCCTCTCCCCAACAGGCCTTCCAAACTTTAGGGGCCTTCACCAGATTAGTGTGAGCTAGGTGCAGGGAATCAATTTGGGATGACTCATTGGGTCCCAGCCGGGGCACAACCCAGTCCAAGCAAATCCCATGAATCTGTTCTGGGGAGGGAGCAACCAACTGAAGTCACTGTCGCTCCCAGTTCAGGCTCCTTCTGCCCGATTCCAACATTTCGCCCAGTTGGTCGTGCCCTTCCCATGGGGGGGGGGTCTCATTCCCAGCACTGACCATGGATTAATGAAGGTCCCTTCACCAACTCTGCTCTCTGTTGGGCTCACCAACCCCCGACTTCAGCACTGCTGTGGCTCCTGTGAGTGGTGGCGGGAACAAGTTTGGGTGGCTATGCCTGCCAGCACAGTTTAAAGCTGGTGCAAATTCAGACTGGCACAAGCTTGGCATGTTGCAGCGAAAACACTGTGTCCTATAATTTTTTAGCTGTTCCAGTTGTAGTCCTGATGTGTTTGACTAGCTTTTTTATGTTTTAACTTCTTCCTGTGTCAAGAGGATCCATCTCCCTCTGTATGGATCTCTCCAGGATGTTTTATTCTGGCAAATGTGTTGTTTCTCCCGGGAGGCTTTATATTTTGTTGCTCACTGATCTGCCATCTTTAGCTCCTCCCATAAGTGAATTTTCAATTTATGTGTTTGTTGGAGCTGATGATGACCATAACATTACATAATCAACACTTTAAAATTTTAGCAAATTAAATCTGACTTAGGCACATATATGACTTAAAATAGCATTCATGAAATTACTTTTGTGTTTTTATGCTTGTGTAGATTTAAACCATGCATTAACTATATAAGAAGTATCATAAAGTGTTCTCTAAATAAAACTGATCCTGATAAACTCTCTGCACTTACAGATATGACAAAGTTGTGAGAGGAAAATGGATGTTGCACAACAGATTTAAATGACAAGCACTACCAACAAGCTGTACATCTGGCATGGTCTCATTGTTGTTGCAGCCACACAGTACAAGTGACAGTTGCTTTCCTTAGTACCATGACTATACTCTGCAATAAGTTGAAACACTTTTCCATAATGTTTGGACCTCCTGCAGACACCTATATCCTAAATTTTATCTCTGATTGCATTGCATCATAATATGGTGGCAGTATTTCAGTGCACTCTAAATTGATATTTTACATGCTGATTCTGTATGAATTTAATACTGATAAAAAGAAAATTGCTCACAGCAATAATACTATGAGAAAAGCAAATGAGAATTACATGCAGGCGTACCAACTAGTCTCAATTTTACAAGTGCCAACATTTTCTCTTGTTAAATTCAGTTCAACAAATATTTACCAAAGCCTACATTATGAGAGAAAGTAAAATATAATCCTG
Organism: Hydrochoerus hydrochaeris; assembly: GCA_004027455.1. Classification (NCBI taxonomy): domain Eukaryota; kingdom Metazoa; phylum Chordata; class Mammalia; order Rodentia; family Hydrochaeridae; genus Hydrochoerus; species Hydrochoerus hydrochaeris. Next base: position 601,524 of record PVLA01000165.1, on the reverse strand, counting down.
TTTTGAGAGCTGAAAATTATACATGAAACATTTGAAACAGGACTGATTGGCTAAATTAGTTGATATAAATTTGCAACTAAAACGATGTTCCAAAATGGTCTAACTGGTGGCATTCTTAAAGTGAATTTATTTGTGTATGGTGACGTTAGATTGCCAGTAGTCACTGAACTTTACAATTTACAAACTGCCACTTAACAACATATAAAATTAACTCAGTAATTCTGGCATCCACTCCATGAGACATTTAGTATGATCAGACCATAAGATCAAATGAAAGCACAAGTCTCAAGCAGGAGGTTTAATATGCCTTATACCCTAGATGGAATGGCAGACAAAATTATTCCAAACATTATATGACTTTGGAAATTTTTTTAACTGCTTTATATTATACCTTGTTAGTTAACTACCAAATGAATAGGCACAGTATTTTTAAAATCTCTCAACATTTGGAGACAAACTTTCTTGAATTCTCAGAATTGAATTAATTTTTTCCATATTTACTATGCAAAAGCATTTTATACTTTACTCAAATTTCAAGAAAAAGTTAGGAAAATGAAGTAATTTCACCTGTTTTGAAATAGAAATATATTTTTAATCTTAGGGAAAACCTGTGACCATAGGTAAATTTTCCTTGATGATTTTCTTTTTAAACCTCTTCAATAATTATTCATTCTAGCAAGTGATGTGTATTTCTTTTTTTCTTTTGAGACTTTGTATCAAGATGTATCTTAGCAATCAATCTCCAGTGTCTCTTCACCTATATTTTCTCAGGAGCCCTTCATTATTAAATTCAATAGCTGGTAGGGTAGAAAGAGATGATTGCAAAACATGTACAAAGGTAGACATAACTAGTTAGTTATTAAAAGACATATAAATCTTGATGTACTAATTATATTTCAGGGAATACTTTGTCTGAGAAAAATAAAAATAGTAATCCTCTAGAGTTTGACGTGGGCAGGTAAAGATAGAGGAAAAAGGAAGAGTTTGGAGGAACACAATAAACAATTTTAACAGTTTGGATTTTTGGTGTAAATCTCTGTGATCTAATGTTTGCCACCTGGGTAGATTAATGCGGGGAGTTTTGCAAGGTGCAGCTCACAGAAAAACAATGAGACTCTCCTTACCATGAGGAGTGGGATGACTCAAATGACGCTGGTCAGTCTTTGTTCCTGCCATAGTATTGACAGTATAGTAAGACAGGTAATCTGCAAAATGTCCATCAATAGCTGAATGGATAAAGGAAATGTGGTATATAAGGCATCACATAAAATAATGAAAATTTCCCTCTGCAGTAAAATAGATGGATCTGGAAAAAACTATGTTAAATGAAATGAGCAAGACACAGGAAGAAAATTTTCCACGGTCCCTCTCATATGTTGATCTAAATACAGAATAGGTTTGGTAGGAAGCTGCGATGATCAAAGGAATAAGTTCTACTATAACACACTTCAATAGGGTGCAGGTTTTTCAGGATAAGCTATTATATATTTTATAAAGGAAGGTATTTCTTCTTTACAAAGAAGACAGAAGTCTGAAATCTCCAAATGTAAAGAAATTATAGGGAAGTAGAAATGCTAACCATCCAGACTGGATCAGTAAATTCTATACACATGTTTTGAAAAGTTATGGAGTATGTCATAAAGTACAAAACCACTATAAATAGAAAAGTTTTTAAATGAAAGAGTCCCTCAAAACTACTGTGTTACTCAAATGACATCTGTCATCTCTATCCATGGTGGCTCTAGTAATCCAGTATCACTACTGTCATTGACACCTGCCTGTCATCTTCAGCCTCATTAATTGGAAAACATACTAGTTTTTTTCTGCCTCTAGTAAGCAATATGATCTGAATAAAGTAGAAGCTTCAAAAAATACCACTATCCACTTGTATTTTAACTTTTGCATAAGAGAGCAAAATATAAATTTACCCTCCTACCTCCAAATGAATACATGAATTGCTTATTTTTAACACTGATTTTTTGGTCAATGTTGATTATTTAGAACAGCCATTACTACTAAAGCCAGATTTTTTTTCTTAAAAATTTGAATTCCTGAATTTTGTTATTTAGACAAATTACTAATTTAATATTTTGTGTATTTTCTCTATTTGTTAGATAGCACGTGTAGAGGCAGTAAACAAAAGCATGAGAATGGAAGTCAGCAAGTCATCTCGAAGGTTTTCTTTTGCTTGGTATTTTACCTGAGTTAACAAAGTGAATCCAATAAAAACTTTGCAGCAATCATTTCTGGATTATTATATCCTACTGACTGCACCCTGGGGAGACATAAACCGACAGAAACACAGGTGGCTGTGGAGCACTTCACTTAATTGGACCGATGTTATGAGCTAGCATTATGCTTTAGTATGACAGCAATTGTATGGGCAATTCTGAAAGTCTACGGTTTTTACTAACAGGTAAGTAAATAACTGTCTGAGTTGCATTTCTCCTGTTCTAAGATAGCTCCAGGCAAAAATGTGAATTAAAAGTCTTATCGGTTTTCACTTCACCAGCTATCAAACTCTTCCTAGAGAAAACACTACAAAGGATCTGTTAACAAACACTCACGATTAGAAATCAGTGTGTTCCTTGTCCAAGTGGATTTGTTAACTTTAGGTGTAGTTATAAAATTAACGGTTCTCTTCACCTTCAAAGGCTCAGACTTCAGAAGGCAGGGCACTAAACATTTAAGGGTCGTGGTTGCTGTCCCACCTCTGTCCTGCCTTCAGGTCTATCACCCGAAGAACAGCTTTACATCTAAGGCAAAGGTAGAAGGGGACTGAATGTTATGTGTGTTAGGGAAATGTCACCAGCACCCGTCATCAGAGTCAGAAGAAAGAGGATGGGGCACAGAGGCATTGCAGGGCTATAATGCCTTCTGGGCTCTAATGCCTCCTGGCAGACAGAGCTATGTTCTTTTGCGTTCATCTTCACTTGGGAAATGTCACTAATGTGGAGGTTTGAGCTCTGTTCCTAGGTTGATATATTAAACCTGCTTTATTTCAGAGCAGGAATTGTACATTGCTACAACATGTAGTTCTCATTTTATATTTTTTCTTTTTTTATTTTAAAAGATAAACTTTCATAACCAAATAATAAGAAAATAGCAATAGTTATTGTGCTGTATATTGTTCTTTTCAAAATACTCAACTCAAGTTATAAAACAAAAAGATTCTTACAAAGAACAGATAACATGAATTTTATTTTCAATGAATTAAAGTTATTAGTACAGTGAGTCCAGCTGATGTGTGTACTGAAATTTTTCTTATATAATTATAATTTGGGTACCTATTTGAACTTCTCCTCACTTATTTATCTGTCTTCTATTTTGCTCTTTATCTTTGCATATATATATATATATATATATATATATATATATATATATCCAAGAGATATTTGAACATGTATGTCTGGCTCATTTCACTCAACATTATGTTATTCATTTACTTACTCGTTATTCTATTTATTACTCATTATGTCTATTCATTTACTTATGAAAGGCTCAAGTTTATCTTTCTATATGGCAATGTGGTGCATCTTTGTTTATAAATATTGCATTTTCCTCATCCATTTGTCTGTTGCTGGACATACGCAGTGTTTCTAAGATCCAGCTGTTATTACTTGGGCTGCTATCAAAGTGGGTATGCCATATTTCTCTGTAAGAGGGTGTAATGTGATGATATTAACACTTGGGAAGGTAACTAGCAGAAGGGTGGCTGAGCCAAGTGGAATTTCTATTTGTAGTTTTTCAAGGGATCCACAGTAATTTCTATAGTTGTATTAATTTACTTTCCCAGCAATATAATAGAGTTTTTTTATTTTGTATGTCCTCTTCAGCAATTGTTATTAGGTTTTTATTGTTGTTGTTGATAACCATTCTTCCTGGCAGTGATGAGCATTTTTTCATGGATTTGTTGGCCATTTGCTCCACTTCTGAGAAGTGCCTATTCATTTCAGGAGCTCATTTTTTGATTGAGTCTTCTATTGGAAGGGTCTAATTTTTTCAAGTTCTTTATATATTATCAATGATAGTCTTCTGTTTGTGTAATAAATGGCAAAAATATATTTTCCCATTCTGTAGGTTATTTCTTCATTCTTGTAATTTCCTTGGCTGTTTAGAAGTTTTTACTTTGATAAGATCCCATTTCTTGATTTTTGGTATTATTTGTTGTGTTATTTGTGTCCTACATATTTTTTTAGCAAGGTGGGGTGTGATCCTATTTAGAAAGCCCTTGAAAACAGTATGTCTTCAATGACTATACCAGTTATTTATTTATTTATTTATTTTTGGGTTTTGTCAGACAAGGTCTCAGTCCAGGCTGGCCTTCATCTCACTTTGTAACCTAAGCTAGCTTCAAACTTGGGACAAATCTCCTGCCTATTCTTCTGAGTACTGGGATTACAGAGGAGTGCCACCATGCCCCAGTTTTACCTATTTTAATATCTAGGAGATTAAATTTTTTCTATTTCAACCTTTTTTCCTAACTAAAAATTAGTGTTTTTATTAGGAAATGTTAAAATGTCACTATATTAAATAACATTTTATAAGGTTATTTAATAAGGTTATTAAAACCATTTTATAAGGTTACACATCTATGTTATAAGGTTACGTATGTTACAAAGTAACATATGTTTCTTTTTTTCTAGACATCACCTGAGGGTAAAACAATGTTTTATATCATAATTAATTCATTCCAACATACCATAGTGACTGAAAAAAGAGGTCAGCTGACATTAGATTTGAAAATCCAGAATCAAAGCATCCAAAAGCAATAGTTATCAACAAACAAATAAACAAAAAATGATGTGTCTCTAGCTAAGAGGGAAGAATGTGCCAAATTTTCATATTTTAAGTCTTTTCCAAAAAGCTGAGAATTAAAGTTTGACAAGGAAACATAAAAGGACTCAATACTCCTCTTGTATTGAATCTGGGACAACTCTCACCTTTTCCTTCATCCACCTATGGGCTGTTGGACTTCCTTTGAGCTGCAATTTGAACAGACTCCTGCAGAACACTCTGAGTCTCATTAGAATCTTATGTTTCAGGGTCAGTCTGTCCTACTGGGTTGATTCCTCCATTGAAAAGAAACAATCAACTTTAAAATTGTATTTCTCTTGGAGAACCATCGCTTGTTTCATAGTTGATGTGAGTAAACTGAAAGCAATGATATAGTTTCAGTTTCATAAACAACTAGCTTATTAAATTGAAGTACAACACCTATAACAATGAGCAACAAATTTAACTGCAGCTTATAGAAAAGAGTACTTCATCAAGATTCAGTGTGTTAATGAACTCCGTTGAAGACTATGAGGTATGGCAAGTAGTCAGAGTTTGAATTTTGTTGTATTAAAGAATACTTGGCATAAAGAACTGTGGGAAATGGGTGAGGTGACTAAGTCTACAGTAGGTGATTTTGCACAGCATGTAGGAAGCAGCATTCTCCTTTGAACAGAATGCAGTGAAAATGTGCATGATTCATGGTTAACCTTTATCTAGAAAGAAGTCTTAATCTGTAACTGGTAAGGAAACAACAGTTGCATATATTAAGCAGAAAAAAGCTTAGCTAATCATTTTTAAGAAGTACCTAGTGACCTTGCCTTTCTTTCTTTGCAGATAAGATTAAAGAACAGACTTCCTGTGTTGTTTCATTATCAACTTATCTGATGATATTCTATGAGGTTAATTATGGTCAATATGAAAATTTATAGGGTAGCTTTGAGTGCAAGGCCAGTTCCACAAAACACTATGGCTGCTAAGTGTTTTTGGAATAGAGGGAATGCTGAACTATTTTTTAACAGATATTCTTATGAAGTGTATAAAAATCTTTTGAAGAAAATGAAATAATTCCCCTTTTGTGAGATGAATATAAAGCAGAATTTAAATTTAATTGTCCAAGGTTTTTCAGTTTCTTAGTGATGGATATTAAATTACAGACATTATATTCTTTCTTAAGAGTTCACATAAATATGTTTTTATCTCTATTTCAAGACTGATACCATTAAGTGAAAAGTCATGTCTAACTGTAGTAGTTTTATATCTTAGTACGTGTTTGCAGTAAGTACTGTTTGCAGTTCCTAGTGTGAAGCTGGTACATGGACCTAACATATCTTAATTTCTTTTTTTATCCTCTTTCCTTCCTTTACCTCCCATTAAAATTTAAAACTATTGACCCCAGAGGGAACAAAATTGAAGTGGCAATAAGCAAGAATAGGCACTGGATTTTAAAATATTAATACTGTCTTCCAATAAAAGCAGGATTCCTTGAAGAAATTGGTGAATGTAGGACTATTGCAGAACTTGTGAAATTAAATTGTAGACTATGTCAAAGGGACATAGAACTGAACTGACAGAGATCTTAAATTCAATACTAGAAATATATTATAAGCTTATAGGTCACAGTATAAGATAAATACCCATAGGTCTTTACTTGTATAAATTGATGAAAGAGTCAATAAATGAAGGCATGACAATAAGCAAATATACCATGCTAAAAAACTTCCAAATAATTTGTACAGCTTCAGCTCCTTCACAGAAGTGGAATGCAAGTCCATACTTCTTAAATGAGGGTCACAGACATGAACTTCCTTCCAAAGATGTGGAAATATGGAAGTGGGTAGAAGTGTTTGTTGATTAACACTGCTTTAATCCAGTGATAATGTGTAGCCTAAACAATAAGTCATTTGATGCTATGAATTCTTGATATAACATTATAATTATCAGTGCTCTTCCTCCAAATACAATTCCATTCCAAGTCTTGGTAAAACTTCAGAAAAGTCCTAAGAGAAGTGTACTGTGTGTAACATTTGGCCACTATTATTATTCACATTGTCTAAGTTATAATACACAAGGAAAAATTTAAGACAGTTCTGCCAGTCAAGTGGAACTCAGGGGTACATGATGATGTATTGCCACATGGATTCCTAGAACAAGTGAAGAAAATGAAGTGAATACTTAGGAAGCCTGAATAAATTTTTCTACTTTATAATAAGGAATTTATGATAGGTCTTTATGGAACTGAGTGTGAAACACAACAGAACTATAGCATACCTTCACATGGTTTCTTTTCAGAAAATCTGAAACCTTTCCAAAATGAAAAAGTTAATAAAATTAAAATATTTTTAAAACCATTTTTCAACTATAATAACCACAATAGTCTTCAGTTTCAACTTATAGCTGATGGCTGTTCTATTAAACATCATTGATTTGCACAAAGATTTTGGCAAAGTCTTTTTGGAGATGAGTTTTATTAGCTTCCTTTCCTTCACTAATTTGATTTCTATAATAAATTTTCAAAAATTCTAAATCTAGGTATGAAAATATTAGAAGATATACAATGGTACCTCAGATCACGAACTTAATTCATTCCACAATTATGGAAAAGATGGCATGTTCATCTTCTTCACTCAAGGCAGAGTTTGCAAACAAAAACAAAATTTTGCCAAGAACTTCTGGTCTGCAAAACAATCTGTTCCCAAATAAAAGTGTTTGTGAACTAAGGTACCACCGCATAGGGAGTCTTTGGGTTTCTTTCTGCATTTCATTCATTAACTTCTAAGAAACCATTCAGATTTTTTGTTTGTTTGTTTTTTTGAGATAGGATCTTGCTATGTAGCTCAAGTTGACCTTAAACTCACTCACTAGCTCAGGATGGCCTCTAATTTATTGCAATCCTCTTGCCTCTGCCATCCAGGTGGTGGGATTACAAGCATGTATCGTCACAACTAGCCTAAATAGAATGTCAGAACACCTGGTTTTACTAAATTGTTGATCTGACATTTAAAAAAAATAATTTGCCTTAAAAAATATTATAGAACAGCAATCTTAAAGTCCAAATATCTTCCCATGTGTCTTTTACAAATTTGATAAACCAAATGCTTTTTCCCATGGTTATGAACCTTTTGGGAATTTTCATTTTTGGCACAGAATAGAAAATTTTCATTTAGTAGATTTTTATAAAAACTTCTAATCCTGAATACATTAGTATTAGTTATGTTTATTACAGCAACATACCTACTATATGCAATCATTTAGAATAAAATATTTTATTTTATTTTATTTTAGTGGTACTGGGGATCAAACTCACAACCTCACACTTGCCAGGCAGATGCTTAAGCCACTGAGCTAAATCCCCAGCCCTAGAATAAAATCTTATATACAAGCATGAATGACCTAAATAATCCTAAATGTATATATTCTGTATGTTAAATTCCTCATACACTTAGAACTCAATTGTATCTGAATACATATTACTTGTCCAAATATTTTATCATTTTTAGGACATTCATTTAAGATAAAACGAATAAACAAAAATGTAGAAATTTTGTGATAATTTATTGTATTTCTAAATCAATATAATTACATGTATCTTAGTTTTAAAATATATTAAAATAATTACTCCAATCTGTTGAGAGAATATTCTCTTTTAAAATATTATAATTGACACCTAGCTAATATATTGGGAGCCACTGAGGCTGGAAATTGGCCACAAGTGCAGGGCTACAGTATGGGCAGGGCATGACCACCCCCCCCAAAAAAAAGGACCCAGGACAAGCCACATGAAGGTGCTACAGTGCAGAAAAACACCAAGCCCCTAGTTAATCCAAGCAATGGGTTGCTAGGCAGCAGGGTTGAAATCTGTATCATCCTTGTGAGTATATAAATAAGCATGCTACATTGGTTGAGTAGTACCTTTCCTCCCATCAGAAGGTTGAGGGCTCCACCTGACCCCACCTTTATCTCTATTTTCTCATCCTCTCAAGATCCTTCACCCCAAGAACTTGAAGGGCTGCATGGGTCATAGCACTATTCCTTGGAGCTACTACTTTCACACTGATAAATGACAACTTTCTCATAATTCCAGAAGTATACACAGTGGTAATATTCATAAACTTAGGACAAACAATTGAGCCTAAGATTGAAAATGAATAAATATATCAAGTTAATTAAAATATCCCTGCTTTCTGAAATTTATATACACTGTGGGTAAAATATTCACTCATAACTGATATGATTCATGATATAATAAAATTTCATATTTAGGAATTTTATATAGCTTTGAGTTTCTTTTTGCAGAAATACATATGATGTTATGAATTAAAAATAAGATTAATTGGGTTATTCCTATGAAATAGGCCAGATTGTGTTTGTCTGGTGAACCTGTGGTACATGCTTACTAATACCATACACAGAATTTACTGACAGACTTTCCAGGAAAAACCTTATAGCAAAGAATTCTTAGGGCTACATATTCTAATTTATTAAAATGCCTCAGTTCTCTCAGAGCAAACATGAATCATCATAAGAAACGATACCTGTCATTCAGAAGTTCTTCAGTTAGCGTTCCACACATGAATGCAGAGGTCCTAGAGAACGATGTAGATGAAATTAGGGAAATAATTCACTACAGTTCTCAAGATAAAGGTACTTCTAAAGCAGGTTTTTATGTTTCCCCAGCTAATGAACAAAAGACAGAAAAGTCAGGGAAAAGTCATCATTTCTGTATGTCAGGATTCCAGTGCACTGCTGGTGGTATTCACAGGTGATCACCAGAAGCCCTGGCATTAGCTTGTGTGAGAGATAAAGAGAGGGGTAGAGAAAAAAGAAACAAATGGCAACACTCAGGAGGAGATAGCTGGTGATAAGTACCTTGGGCTTTTGTGATATGCCACCTGCTGACATTTGAAAATACTTGGAGGGGGCACTGAAGTAGTAGAAAGACTATATAATAATGATGATCATTGTTAACAGAGTACCTTTTGTGTTTCTTCAGAGTGGTAAGGGAAACAAAAACCAGTGTTGTATTCAGACAGGGTAACATACCATAACTCTATTTGAAATTAAAAAAAAAATACTGGGGCTATCTAATTCCTCGTCATGTATCAGAGTTTATTTTTTAAGCTTTCAGTGTAAAAGAGTTAATTTGTGTTTAAGTGTACTTTTTTATTTTCAGCACTTACAATGTTTAAAATGAGAGAAGCATGCAAGGTTCTGTAAGCTTCAGTATACTTTATATTTTCCACAGTGGGTTTATTTGTTTTGCTCCTCTTTTTATGCAAACTGAGCTAAAGATCGGTTACTCAGTTGTCAGTCCAATGAAATAAAGATGAAATCAGCAGCAGGGTCTAATGTTCCATGTGTCCCACTGCGCCCTTGCCTCGAAATGGTCTAATGGGATGAAATAGATTCCACCATTTCTTTCTTGTTTAGTAAAGATGTATGACTTCCCTGTCAGAGGCTTGCAAACGAAATGAAATCATTGGCATAACCTAGTGTGCGTCAACTTAATAGAAGTGTGCTTTAAACTGTGCTTTTAGTTTTCACTCTTATTTTGCCTGACTTTGAAGTTTTTATTCTCAATTTGTCACCTATATGGGAGTGTGGGAAATAAAGAATTTTATAACACATTTTTTCATGTTCATCATCACATCATATATTCAAGTATGTTTCTGTGTACTTCCTTACTTTATTTCCCTTTAGGGTTAGAGATCTGTACCAACACCCCAGTTTAACTAGGGTAATTAAAGGACTTAGCAGCTGCTCTTTGCACAGAGAATGAGTATAGAATCCCTGCTTCTACAATAGAATGGAATAGTGCTATTTTAAGGTGCTGATTTATATATATAAACTATTGCAACTTTTTGAGAAGCAGATATTAAAGTGAATGTAATTTCAGTAGATGCTTCATCAAGTCAATATTTACAAACATCCAAAGCAAAGGTAATATTTATTTTTAAGTTGTTTTCATGTTTGAGTCATTTACTATGATGTCCAAAGAACCCATGTTCAATACATTTCTTTTCTTTTTTTTTTTTTAAGTGTAAGGGGTATTCAGAAGTCCTAATTTTCTTCTTTTTATTCTTTCTTTGTGTCCTGTGGCATTTTGCAGGAAGGAGGTATGTCACTCCATGACATTCATAATGTGAAAAAATACATTTTATAATTAAATAAGAAATCAAGTTGCATTTTCTTTGTATTTCTGTTGTTAATTTTCTTTCACTTGGAACCTCTTAAGGGTGAAGTAATACACTGTAATGAGAAGAGTGCATTAATAAACTTTCTAATGAAGAGACAAAAAGCCTGCTTTTACTGTTCTCTTGCATGCTAGTTGTCACTAAATCATTTTACCTGTGTGAATTTAAATTTTTACTTGTAAAAATTACTATCTTGATATGAAAGATGATTGACTGACATCATTCCTGTGTACATTGATTTAGTTTTTAAACAATAGCTTTTGTAAGATTAATAGCACCACTTTCACACTGCCAGTAAAGAGAATACTCCCAAATACACTTTGTTCTGTTCCTAGTGTTATAATAAAAATTAAATAAGTGCTTCAGTTCTCAGTTGTAATAAACAGGTTTTACTCAGTAATATTCATTTGATTTTTTTCTATGTCTTTTTATGTTTCAGTATCTCTCACTTCTTGTCACTGGATAATATTCTATTGCATGGATATATTAGAGATATTCATGATTTTTTTAAAAGTAATATCTTGTTGGTTCCAAGTTTTGGCAAATACAAACAAAATTACTATAAATATTTAAAAGCAAGAGTTTTTTGGAATATTACTTTCCACCATTGTTATAAAACAAGTGGGAACACAATTGCTTTAATTTACAGGAAGCCTAGATTGAACTTTTAAGAAAGTATAAAATCTTCTGAAGTGATGGTAGCCAGTGACATTTCTCCCAGGATTCAGTGAGGAACCCTTTTACTCCCATCCTAACTAGGTTAATACTCTTACTTCTCTGGCTTTGGTTTCCTCAATAGAGAAGTGTAACTACAGTATGCCCATTTAAATGGAAATTTCAGATGAACTCTTAGGTGTTAGTGTAAATACATCCCACACAATATTTTGGCCATAGATGTACTAATTTTCTGTTCTATGTTCTGAATTTTGTATTGTACTGTGTACCTCTTAAGAGTTAATTTCTTAACATCTTCAAAGTAAATTTCTGAAATTTTTATTGTAATTAGATTAAATCTATAAATCAACGGGGAAAAGTTGCCATATTAATTAAAGTTTTTATTTTTTTTAGCTTTTTATTTAAAGGGATAAAACAGAAAAAGGAGAGAAATATTACAGAATTTCAAAAAAGAACATAAACAGTAAGAAATCACTAGCTGATAAATTACATATTGCTCTTTTAAAAATAGTTGTTCAAGTTACAAAATTAAAGCACACAAAATGGACACTCAAGCAGTGAGACTGCAAACAGATCTGTTCAACAATCAAACAAGAACTAAAAAATATGAGTAACAATCCTGCACACATAAATATACGTGCAGCTATATCTTTTATGGCACTTCCTATTTTCTCTTTTTTACAATAGCAATTATACATTTTTTAATTAAAGAGAGAAAAAAACCAGGAAAATGGTAGAAATATTACAGAATTTCAAGAAAGGAAGATAAACAGTAAGAAATCACTAGTTGATACATGACATATTGTTCTTTTAGAAATAGTTATTCAAGTTACAGAATTCAAACACACAAAGTGGACCCTCAAGCAGTGAGAGTGCAAACAGATCTGTTCAACAATCCAACAAGAACCTAGAAATATGGTCATCAATCCCACACATTTAAACATACATGCAGCTATATCTTTTATAGCGCTTCCTATTTCCTCTTTTTTTACAATAGCAATTACACATTTTAAAATTTTATTTAAAGAGAAGAAAAACAAAACAAAACAAAACAGAAAAAAAGGGTAGTAACAATACAGAATTCTAGAAGAAAGGAAGAAAAAGGAGAATGAGAAAAAGCCTCACTAAGAAATCAGTAATTTATAAATTATGTACTGTCATCCTGGATGTAGTTGTTCAAGTTACAAACTTAAAGAGTACTTAGCAAATATTCAGTCAGACTACAAACAGTTCTGCTCAAAGATAAATGGATTTCTCTATTTCTAATTAGCTGAAAAATTTTCACATGCATGTGCATTGGATTCTGTCTAGTGTTTCTTGATGGAGGCATGGGCACACTTTTTAGGTGACCTAATGGCAAAATATCAAACTATCTGAAGTAAAAACTGATAGATTGTGAGAGGAAATATACTAAAAGTATACTTGAGTGCTTCAACACTTCTTCTTCATTATATGATAGATTAAGTAGACAGAAAATCAGTAAAGCTATAGTTGAGTTGGCTAGCTCTATTAGTCAAACTAATACAGGTGAAAATTATAGAATATTCCTTGCAAAAAAACAACTTACACATTATTCTCAACTTTTTATGAAACATTCATCATAGTAGAACACATTTTGGGTCATAGGACAAATCCTACATATTTATGAGTATATAAATTATACAAAATGTATTTCTAGATAATGATAGAATTAAAATAGAAATCAATTGCAGAAAAGGCATCTGAAAATTCCTAAATATTTGTAGATTACTCAATATACTTCTAAATAATACATGTATCAAAGAAGTTTTACCATACATTTTGAGGTATTTTAAACTGAAAAATGAAAATGTAACTTAGTAAATTGGTAGGATGTATCAGATAGTCAACACTTAGAAAAAAATAATAACTTGAAAAATATAGTAACATTTGTTTAAATAAATCATCTCAAATTACTTAAAAACTAACTAGAGAAACTATGTGTCAAATGCCACGTACTTATGTAAGATACAATTAATTGGAGAAAGTGAGTATGGGGTGTACAGAACACTATATTAAATTTGTCTTTTCTATAATGGTAACTCTGTTCTAAAATAAAGTTTAATAAAAACTAATAGTTGCAGAAAATTTTAAAAGCTTGGAACTTCCACAGATCTGAACTACTTAGGATTCTTGCAATATACGGCTCCAGTCAGGATAATCTGTGGTTTTAACAGGATGAACATCATCACTAATAAACTGTATCCAAAGCATGTTACTAATTTTGCATTTTTTGTTATCATATCCATTGAACATAAATTTCTTGCACTCCAGATCATATTTTCCTTATGGTAAATGACAAAAGTTAAGTAAGACAAGCGTAACTATCAAACACACCTATGCTTTGTCATCACCTCTGATATTCATTAGCCAAAACTAAAGCCAAACCCAGACTTTTAAGTCATAAATCATCATGTTTGAGAATATACACAATGTACAAAAGTATGAAGAACTCTAATCTCAGTATCAAAATATATTGAGTTTTGACTTTACAAGAACAGACTAAGGTCTTGGAACACATAATCCTTTCTACAATGAGGTAAAAAAATTGTAGGTTTATCTTATCCAGATAGATCCACTTGGATCATATAATACAGTGGCTTTGTGTATCATCTTGGACAATATCCAGGGAAACATACTACTCCTAGTTTTGCTTACAAAGTACGTAGGGGATATTGGAAACATTTCCTGAATGCATACATACTTTAGGCATCTATTTAATGTATTATTCTAAATAAACAAAATAATATCTCCCAAATCTTTTTGTTTGCATTCATCATATTTTCCTTGCCATAAACTGTAATGAATTTTCTTAGTGTTCCATAAAAGAACATAAATATTGAAAATTAAAATAAAGAATTTACAGATGCTCCCTAGTTCAATAATGGCAAAAGTTGTAGAGACTGAGTGTTCAAACTACAACCCCAAACGCACATACTTATACAAATTTCCAGCACTGCAATTAAACCTGAATACTGACTGGGTATACAGAAGACAAGTCGTGGTTTTTGAGCCACAGCATGGACCCTATGTGCGGTTATCAGGTGCTCCTCTGGTGGGCGATGCTAGAGAAACCTTGACTCCTGTGTTAACTGAGAGAGCTCTGCATAACCTCTGTGGCACGTGTGCCATTGGTTTACCACCATTACCCTGGTTTCTTAAAGGAACAGAGAAGACATATGAGTTAATTTTTTTTTTATTTTCTCTTTTGTTTCATTTCCTGTATTGGAGATTGAATTCAGATCATTTTCATTGAACTATACCTAACCTCTTTTTCTTTTTTTTCCATAAGGACTCACTAAGTCACTCTGTTGCCCAATTTCTCCATTTCTATGTATCTCACTTGAATGTAGGATATATGAAATACAGTTTCCTTGTGGGCTCAATTGGCAGATCCTCTTAAACTAGCCTCTGGGTTTATAGATATGTGTACCGCACAGGGCTATTTTTTTCTTTTTCTTTCTTTCTTTTTTTCTTTCTTTCTTTCTTTCTTTCTTTCTTTCTTTCTTTCTTCTTTCTTTCATTTTTTCTCTTGCATTTTCTAGGATATTTTATATTGTAAATTTACTTATAGACAACAAAACCTAACATATTTAAACGTCAAATCATACAGATTATTAAATATTCTATAATTCTTGTATTTTGGAAGCCACATTG
The DNA here is from genome assembly GCA_004027455.1 of Hydrochoerus hydrochaeris. NCBI lineage: Eukaryota > Metazoa > Chordata > Mammalia > Rodentia > Hydrochaeridae > Hydrochoerus > Hydrochoerus hydrochaeris. Next base: position 586,204 of record PVLA01000165.1, on the reverse strand, counting down.
GCATGGATATCAAATTTATGTTAAGTAGTGAGTAATCATTTTATATCATTTCAATTTTTAAAGGTTTTAAAAATATTTTTATCATTTTATTTTGTTTGAATAGGAGATTCATTTTTACAGTAAGTCTCTGCCTTGCAGATATTCAAGTTGTGAACTTTTAGATATGAATAGACCTTGTATTCCAAAGCAACATTTGTAGATGAGAAGAAATCAAGGAAGTAGCTCACATATCTATCTTATCATTTTAAATTAACTGTAAAAGAAAAGTTTATTTGAGTCATACTGTACTGTACCACCACTTTAAGATAACTGTAAAAATAAAAATAGACTATTCACAGTATTATTTTTCGTAAGTATGAATTTTTATGCTTTCTATTGCATATTTGTGTCAAAGCTGTATAAGACTGACTTTGTCAGATTTAAAAATGAAAATGATTGTAAGTTTTGGAACTCACTGTGTTTATGTGCCACTAATTTACACAGGAAGGTAACTGGAAAAAGTTAGTGTTAGTGCTCTATGTTTTTCTATTATTTCCTTAAAATTAGAGATTTTGACTAGATTAAGGCATGGATATTAATAGATGATGTGATTTTATATACTATAACAGACTATTTCAGAAGTAGAATAGCCTCTAATGATAAATGCCAAAAAAATGACATTAATTTTTACAGACCATGATTTGAAACAAAGGTACTGTCATTATTGTCATTTTCTGATCTAGTTTTTCAATTTAATTCAATACAGTACTGTTCAAGTTAGACAAATCGGTAATTCTTGTGTCTCTAGGGATATTACCTCTACATTATTAATATAATTCTTAAAAATATAACAATTGTGAAAGAGAGAAATTACACGATGCTGTTTATAACTTGAGCATCTTTAACATTTTACAATGAAAGGAATTGCATTGCGTATTTCTAGCATGCCCTGAAGCCTCTGTGGAGATAGTTTCTTCAGGAAACACTGGTACCTGTCAAAATATGTGAGACTTTTGTGAATAAAGAGAGGATAATTGTAGCAGGTTCCAGCTACATTGCCTATTTTCATTTGAAATATTGTATTACAAGTGTTATGCTTTCTTTTTAATAACACAAAGAATGAAATTAGTTTTAAACTTGTATATTAAAATGAGTAACTATGTTGCTATTTTTGATTCTGATATTGTACAAAAGTAAAAATGATGAAATTTTAAGCAAGATTTTCAAAGAGCATCATGTTCTCAATATGGAGAAATGTTTCACTATATATATTTACATATATATTTAGAACTTTAAAAATATTGAAATTTGATGCTAATTATTCTTTTGATCTAGATTAGTCTATTACAGTTAATTTTAATTTACTGTTTTTAAAAACTTCATATTTTAAGGTTGAAGGAAAATTACACTGTGTTGAATTTTATTTGAAATAAGAACTACCATCATTTTTTTAGAATAGAAATTTAGTTCCATAAAATAACTATGACATTATATTGCAATATAAATGATATATATTTTAAAATCCTTGGGAGTCACTATTTCCTGTTTTCTTTTTCATACTGTGTATGTTTACACCGTCTAAAACAGTGTAATTATTTTGCCCATTTGAGATATAAACATACAAACATATTTATAATTTATTTCAAATAAAAATATCCACAAATACTGTAGGGTATTTCCAGAATAATTGAGTTCGAGTAAATTCAAAATTTCTTGCAAACTCATTGAACCGATTACATTTGAATCATTTTTATCATTATTTGAGCCAGTATTTTCTTGCACTTATTCAATATTGCTTCCTACCATTTCTATTCATAAAGAATTCCAAAGTGCTATTTTTATGCTCCTCTTAAAACTGGTATCTATCATGACAATACTAGTTTCAGGCATTATATTCAACATTCTTGCATACTTCATCTCCAAATACAAACTTCTTTCTTCCTATTTTAAAATTCTGAAAATCTAATTCAAGTAACTCAGCAATTGTTTTCATGAATTACAAGCTACAAACTTCATTAGTAACACAGTTTGACAAATTTCATTGATGTGCTTACCTTAATAGGAAAACAACAATTGAGACAGCATAAGAGAAAGGAAAATAATAGAGGGTAAAGAAATGCTTGAGAAATTTCTAGTCATCAACTCAGGGCTGAGACTACAATCTTCTTTGGTTTTTAATGTGTCTGATCTCTGTTTACCCTGATGTTGATTAAAAGAAATTAGTTGCACTATGTAAATTTTATGCTGGGATAGTAGCATTTGATTCATTAAGTTATAGTTCATGACTTATTTGAAAATATTTTTTAATCCATAATAAAAGAAAAATAAGGACGTTCAGAATGAGAATATATTCACTTATTTAGACAGAGATTACCATACAGTGATTGTAACACATTCATAGATAAGGATCTGAAATGGGAGGTAAATGGATTTTACAATTCTAATAAGTCATTAATGTAACTCTGAAGACTACATAATTCAGGATACACTCTTTTATTTCCCTAGATATTACATATAAAAGGGCACTGTTGTTTTTTTTTTGTACCAAAGTTCAAACTCACGACCTCATGCTTGCCAGTCAAGCACTGATGCCAATGAACTAAATCCCTGGCCCGAAAAAGGCATTTTTAATGATCTGTTGTATAATTTCTCAAGTGTTGGTACATAACGTATTTTAACATTATCAAATAGAAAATCTTAAGAAAAGTTTGTAATTTTCAAATAATAAAATATCTCCCATCAGAAACAATTTATTTTGAATAATCTGCATGAAAACAATCAGTATAGATTACTAATGTGCTTAAAGCAAGAACTTGACCATCTTCAGACATAACCTCTTTCTACTTTTTTTCTGAAGATAAGGCAACAAATTCCTCTTTGAAAAATTTCAAGTTAAACTTATTTATGCTTTTCTTTGCAAATATCATCACCATAAATAATTACCTGCAAACAGAAATTTGTAGAACATGGCTCAGTTGCCATGGAGCAAGCGCTCCTGTTCGGGCACCCTCCTCCTGCAGGCTTCCTTCATGGTAGAGGTTCTAGCCACCTCTTTTCGATCTCCATGTGTCCTTGGAAATCCACAATGACCAAAGGTGTTCATCGACCACCGAGGCAAGAAACTGCCCCCTTCAGCCTCATGCTCCATGTCTTTAAAATAGAAATTACTGCAGTAAAACTCAAACTATTTTGTCCTTAGCAAACTAAGTTACTCTGGAAGATCTCTCTGGAGCAACATCCATTATATATACCATGGAAGGATGATAATTTTTTAAATTATGGCTTGCTTTCCCGGGACTGGAGTCTTCAACTTATCAGTAAGCAAGTTTGATAGCATCTAGGACCCAGAGTCCTTAATCTGACACATTTTGGGTATTGCCTATGTGACATTATTGGGACTAGGCAGAGAACAACGGACACTACAATCTCTCATCTGTGCTCGTTTAAAATTTAGCTTCTGCTAGCCACTTGATTAGGGATACCAATTATGTTCTGGGAGGAGAAGCTTTGTGTTCTGTACTATATCTGCCCAAGATGGAATTTCCTTCTCATAAGACCCCAAAGCTGAAGAAAGAGGAGTAGGTTATGATTTAAATGCCTCTTGTGTTATTAGATTTCTTAGAAATTTCTGACATAAAGTCTTTTGTTATGTGTTGTATTTCCTAAAGCCATTTTTCAGAGATATTTTTGATAAATTTTAAATATAATTTTCCAAAGTTACATTTGTTTCTTTGGGGAACAGGTCTCAGTATCTTTGCAATGTTTTTAAGGGAAATGATGGCAGGTATGACTTTTGGGATGATAATGTAAATATATAATAAATGTATGAAACCCATATGATGCTTTTTGGATAAAAATACACAGAGGAAAATGTGATAGGCTTTTAAAACATGCTGTACTTATTGGGTAGCATAAAACTTATTTTATTATTCATTTACTTGGAATTTAAACTGATGTATCTCATAGTCAATTTTAATCTTTATCATTGTTAACATTAACCAATTTTCTTGATAAAAGAGTAGAATCTCAGGAAAGTTAGAAATAGTGATTAATTCACATCTGTCAGTGATGAAAGTAGTGTTCAGTCTCTACAATATGGAGATTCAAATAAATTTGCACCAGTTATTTTGCTCCACTACATGTACAAGCCATGCAAATATGCTTAATAAGAAGAAAACCACATAATTCAACTGTATTTGTACCATATCCAGGAAAGATCATTCTACTTGGTCAACTAGTTTGAGATTATATGGAATCTACTTGGACCCATTGATGTGCTATGAAGATTATGCTAAATTGAAAACATCTAAAGAAACATGTGTTATAAAAATAAAATCCCAACTAAATGTATTTTGCTGACTTAAAGCCTCCAAAAATGATTATACTCTCCACTGCTCTCCCTCCACTTGTTTATATAAATAAGTGTATACCTGCATTTATATATTCTGAATGAAAGAGTGGAAAAGCCTTAAATTCATTTGTTGAGATTGAATAATATAAATAACCAGACAGTCATTATTTAAAGATGTATATCATATGATAATATATTTTATTATTTCTTTCACTTCATCATTTAAGCAAAATAAATTGGCTTATCAGACATATGTCTTTTCAATAAACATATACATAATCAGTTATATTTTACATTTATATATCTTCCATCTATTTATTTCCCTTTTTTCTTGCTTTAAGGAGGATAAAACAGAATAAATCCAATCAAAACAAATGAGCATAAGTGATACAGGGCTTCAAAACATTATAAAATCAACAATAGTTACCATAATGCCATTTGATATCTTTTCATAGCTGCAGATATCTTTGGACATAGCAAAATCAAAAGAAGAGAATAGAATAAAAACAATAAAAATAAAACAATGAATGCAAAAAGGGCTTCAAAACAAGCCTATAGTAAATCCAAAATTGCTACCATAATATATTTTGCTATCTTTGAAATAGTTGCTCCTGCCATCGGATTTGACATAATCAAACAAAACAAAAGAGAATAAAACCCAACACAACAAAACAATGGAAACAATATAGCACTTCCAAAACAAGACCATAGGGTATCAACAATGGCTGCAACCCTCAGAAGGAGATTCCCCCCTAGATATTACACTGCGTACACTATCCTCTGAACCTATGGTCAGAGCACTGGCCCTAAACCTGCAAAGTTAGTGAAACAACAAAGCACTATAGGTGTCCAATTGCATTTCCCCTCCATGGCCATCATCACAATCTGTGTTTCTCTGGATAAGCCAGATGCTTATACCAGGAGGGTGCTGGTATTTCCTGTTTGTCAGCTCATGCACTGTAAGGGGCTGAGGTCTGGTTGTTCTAGTGCAGAGGCAGTCTACACATGGCACTGGTTCCTAGACTGGGCTTGCTTCCTGGTCTGGTTTTGTTTTCTCTACCCCCAGTCCACAAATGGCACTGACTGATGGGGAGAGGCTGGGGTCTGGGTGTTCCTGTCTGATGGTGGCCAATGCATGGCACTGGTTCCCAGGCTGCGCTTGCTTGCTGCTGAATTCCCCATATTTTTGTATCAAGTAGTTATTGCTGTGTTGCATTTTGATTGACAATTTAAATCTCCATTAATCAAAATTCATTTGCCATTATAATAGCTCATTTAATTCATTTTTTTTACTTTTTTTTGTATTTTTAATATTAACATTTTTATTAGTGCATACTTGCAGTGCCTGATGACCACATTCATCATGGAGGATTTTTACATGTCCATAATACATCCTAATTCTTTTTTGTATCCTTTGTCTCCTCTCCCTCCACTCTCCCCCCCCCATTTACAAAAGACCTATTTCCATTTTGTAATTCTTTTTTTTCTTTAAATCCCTTTTTTCATTATTCCCTGTCCTCTCTCTACATCTTCTGTTCCCTTTCCCATCTGAAAAAATTATTTTTTCTTTCTAATATGTATTCTCTCATGTTACTTTTTATTTATACTACAGGTTTCTTACACAAGAGAAAATATACAGTGTTTTAAATTTGTATATATGACTTGCTTGGTTCATTTGTTAAGATTATGGTCTTGAGGTGCATCCATTTACCTAAAAATATTTAAACCTAAAAGTTTAAATATGATCTTTCCTTTTTTTCCTTTCCTTTCTCTTTCTTTTCCTTTCTTTTCTTTCTCTCTCTTTCTCTTTCTCTTTCTCTTTCTCTTTCTCTTTCTTTTCTTTCTTTCTTTCTTTCTTTCTTTCTTTCCTCCCTCCCTCCCTCTCTTTCCTTCCTTCCTTCCTTCCTTCCTTCCTTCCTTCCTTCCTTCCTTCCTTCCTTTGTTCCTTCCTTCCTTCCTTGCTTCTGTTTGTTATTTAGAGACAGAATCTCACTATGTAGTTCTTACTGGTCTTGAACTCACTTTGTAGTCCAGCAATCCTCCTTCCTCAGCCTCCTGGGTGCTGGGTTACAGGCATACACCACCATGCCTGGCTAAATTATATTTATATTAAAACAATTTGTTAAATTGGCTTCTATATCAGTAAACTTTGAATTTTATGAAGTAAAGATTATATATATTGTGTTATAATGTTACATAATATTCAAATATCATACCATATAAATGTATTATTAATATCTGTGTATCTCTATTTCTTAACAATGTGTCTCTATTTTGTTAAAATTTGTCTATACATTTAAAATTTTCAGAATTTAAATTTGTTACATGATCCAAGATGTTACGAGATAAATGACTTTGTGTTAATACCTTTGTTTTAGTTCCTCATTTGTTAAATTTCATAGATGTGCTTCTGTGTAGCAATGAAATATTCAACATAAATTTGCTGGCTAATGTATGTATCCATATGGTACAATAAAAATTTCCAACTATGTCTTCTGATGAAAAATGTAAAAAAAAACTCTAGTCATGAGCACAGTGTTAAAATATTTACTAATCAGTTTGCAAAAAGAAGTTATATTACTGGCTTGAATTTCAGAACCAAGTTTTTTCTTTACATATTTTATACTATTTAAAAGAAAAATGAAACTGCATGTTCCAAGATACTTCCTTTTTGAATTATTCCACATTGTAAGGACAATTTCCCATCATCACTAAAGGAACATGAGAAGTAATGAATTAAAAGTATCAAGTCATTACTTACATCTCAGTTTGATTTCTTTTTCTGACAGTTGAATTTAGTTTTTGGAATGAGTTGGTACAAAACCATCTCACATTGGCATGGAACTCCAGAGGCACTGGTAGTTGATGTAATATGTTTATTCAGTTTTTCAAAAGTCTTATGAACACATATATACAAACTCTGAATGAAAGTGTACTTTATTAATGACTCTACCAAACAGTTTCAAATGTAATGAAATATTAGAAAGGATAAAATATATAGTGGCATACTTTAATAATACATGTCTAATTTTTCTTTTATTGTCTCAATATGATTTTATTCTGGAATATTTGAGACTTTTAGTGAAAATGCATTTTTTATCTTTCTTATTTTTTGTGATTTAGAATTCAACATAAATATATGTGTTCCTGTTACATAGTTTTGATATAACTGTCTATGTATGCAAACTTATTATTTGCTTAGAGATAAAATATTTGGGATGTAAGAGATTTCTCAAATGGATATCTCTTCCCCCTGCCTAAAATCTGCAAGAAAAAAGGAAAACTTAAACATATATTTCAGACCTTTGTCTTCTGACATCAAGGGGAATAATGTTCAGTTTGTGTATGGAAGTGTGCCCTACATGTGGGTAAGGTCTATTAACATTGGTAGATTCCAGTCAAAAGTATGTTATCTAAGCTTGAGGGAAGCGGTCAAATCAAAGAAGAGAATAATAGAGACTTGATGAGGGTGTGTTTCCAAAGGAATCAATGAACTACTTCTCACACTTAAATTTTATCTCTTGTAGCCCAGATGTCACAGAGCTCACCAGCCCTGTGATTATAAAATAAAGATTTTATTGCTTTTTTATGATCGAATTATAGTTAATAGAATTCCTACCAGCCTGATCAAAGCTAGCTCATCCAAAGTTCATCTCTCTCCTATTATTTATGGACGTCTCAAAGATCTGCCTTACCCGTGCATACAAAACAGTCCATTAGCAGCAGTTTCCATGCAAGATCACTGAGTTTTTCTGGAGTATGTGCCAGTGATCTGCCAAACTGCTGACAAGAATTGCAGCTACTTTCCACACTACCATTTGCTTCCATGCAAACAATCTGTGAAATAATCTGTACATGTTCATCTCTGCGGAGTAGGATATCTCCAGAATGATTTGGGAGTTGAGGACTTTTTAAAACTATAAGCTGTTAATTAGTAATGATGCAATCCTTGTTCCATGTCTCACCTCCCTCATTTTATTTTATTTTTTCTGAAAACTCAAAACTTCCTCCATCAATTCAGAAAGTGAACTAAGTTCTGTGATCTCACAATGATAAATATTATCCTATAAGGCCTTTCTACTTTATTGTCTCTTGCAACTTCTTTTGTGACAAAAATTTCTTCATTGACTAGTGTAAAGTTAAGCATCTTATGGGTATCAACTATATAAACTGAGACTTCAGAGTTAAATTAAAAAAATAGATTATAAAGAGAAATATAAAGTAAGTTGTATTCTATCAGTACTTTACATTATATTACCAAACGTGTGGCTGAGAGACAAATGTGAAAAAAAAAGAGAAAAGAGTGATTTTCATGATTTGTAATTCCTACTTCCATTATAGTCAAAGACTTCTTAAAAAATGATGAGAGAAATGTGTACCTGTTTGTTTGCTTATTTTTCTTTACTTTAGTTCACTTTTATTTCTTATATAGGCAAATAATCTGTGAAGACATAGATCATAATTACAAAATACAACATAAAGTTAAATTAAGCAATATGGCATTCAGTTAAAAATGGGACTGTTTAAATATTTAAATAGTATACCATTTAAGTGCTATTTAAATGGTATCACATAACTGCTTGTCTTAAAACATGTTAATGCTAGCAATGGAGCTCAGCAATGAAACTCTTGTCTAGAGATTATGTAAATGCAATTTTTGTAAGACATCTCAAAGAACATATTGAATATAAATGATTTCAATTACTGGTATCGATTTTGCATTTTACCACACAACTGGTAACTCATCCATAAAAAAATAGATAGATGAGGACAGAATCACTTAACTTGAGCATTCCTTTTTGCTGTTTGGCAGCCATGAGACAGTGCCAAGTTGGGTAAAATACAGCCTAAAAAATACTATCCCAGAGCCTCTTGTGATCATCAGTGATGACTTTTGTAGTCATAGCTCAGATAAATGCTTCTTACCATTTAACATCTACACAAATCACTTGCAGAATATGGTAAAATGCATCTCAGCTTCACTAGGTCTCTTAGGACATGAAAGCCTTCATTTACAGTGACATCCCAGATGACAAATACAGTGGCTCTTACAGACCATAACTGTAAAAGGCTAAAGTCTTTAATGTTTAAATCAAAATTTTTTCATTTTATGTAAATATGACAAAAAAATTCAGGGTCAAGCAAAATACATGTCACTAAATTACAAGAGCCTACATTAATTTTTAACTTGTGATTATACCTTACTTTAGGACTTAAGATCTGGGTATTTTCATGAGGTAACTTGAGATGAACTATGATGGTAACACGATAGAATTCACATAAATACAGCTATAGATGATTTTATTAAGGACAACTGATAATGGGCTATAAAGAGTATTATAAAATATTCCTAGATATACTATATAATACAATCTTTTGATAATATATGTAAGGAAAAAATGTGTTAATTTGCAAGGAAATGAAAAATGGCATGTTAATTTTAAATAATTTACATGTATTTATGAATGTAAAAATAGGGCTGTGCTATTGTAGGACGCATATTAGCAAGATAAGCGCTATTTAAATTTGTTACATACCATATATATTTAAAGTAATATATTTCTATTTTATATATTAATAATTGACAAATTTGAATTTAATGTTTGTAGAGATAGAAGAATTATTTAGAATATTTTATAACTATTTCTTTGTCTTAATATATTAATCATTCAGTATTAAGTAACTAAACAGTTCCTCTTTCATTACACTTATATACAGAGTAAGAAATGCTGTCAGTACTATTTCCATTAGGAATCAATTGGAACAATTCTTAAAATTTTTCATTCAATTAAATTAAGGCATTTTAGTTAAACACGCTTAGGAATGGTAGGAAGAAACAGACTATTGACACTGCTCTTGGTTTATTGATATTTATGGGTATCTAGAGAATTAGTACATTTTAAGTATTATTCACATGACTTCAGATGTTAATGTATCAAATTAGTAAGGAAAAGCAAAACACAAAAGTCAATGAAAATTTTTTGTCCTATATTGGATATAAACTGAAATACAGGTGTCTGTCAAAGTAGAAAAAGTAATTTAAATCTGACTAGTCCCTGGGACTTAGTCATATTTACAGAAACAACAGACACAATGGAAACATTATAGCTTTAGAGAAATTTTTATCCTCAGCAAATTTAGATGGTGTCACTAGATCTTATTTCAAATGAAAATAGCCATTTGATTTTATGTAAACTCCTCTGTTGTATAAGTGATGAGTTCATTATCTTTTTAAATTGTAGGCTAACTGTCTGCTGCCAAAGATATGGAATTACAGAATCTTATAAATGAACAGTTTGTTAGAGATGATGTCTGTCTTTTAACAACCTTTCTTCATGATGTATATTTTATTCTAAAACACAGCTTCTTAAGATTATATTATCCATATATAACTTGATATTGAAGAAATCACTTCCTAACAAGTTGCTCATATATTGAAGATAATAAAAATGAAAGTCATTTTTATCTTGAAATCACATTGCCATTAAGGCCTATTAATTGTTTATAGTAAAACGTGGCATTTTCATGCATGCTTTTAAAATATTTTATCATTTCTACCTTCCCATTACCCCCACACTGTCAGTTTTCACTCTGCCTACCTACTATCTACCTAAACACTTTCTTTTCTCTAGTAGTTTCCCTTTGACGTACATGTCACTTTTTATAGATTCCGGGTGTAATTGTGGTTATCTTAAAATAAATTAATTTGATCATCTCAAAATTGAGCAGCCAAGTTCCTGTATTTCAAGATTATTTGAGCAATAGTTCATTGATAAGATAAATACTGATCAACATTTCAGAGTAACTTTCCCTGTGCAGACATCAAAATCATACTGAACTCAAATTTATCAGTTTTTCCTTTCTATCATATTTGCAATAATATACCTTGTGTTGGATTTAGAGCACAGACTTTGCATATGTCTATTTATAGATTCTTCAAAAAGTTTTACAGACTATTTTTCCTTCATATTTTTCATCATTCATGTCATACAATAAATCAGTCTCAACTGAATATATTAAGACACTAAATAAAAATGGTGTTAGAAATGTCAATTTCTTGTTTACATCTTGCAAAGAATTCAATATGTATATGAAACTAGAACATTAATCTTGAATTATCATCTGAGATTGTGGAAAATAAGTATTATTTGGCATATAACTTGACTTATGCAGACACCAGAAGACAACTCAAAATATACTTTTCCAATAACAAAACAGAAGTTAGTGACAAAATGTGATTACATTTTGTGATGGTTAACTTTATTTGTAAACTTGACTAACCACTGAGTATCCTTATATTTGCTCAAATATTATACTGAGTGCTTCATAGAAGACGGTTTTAGATGAGATTTATCACTTAAATAGGCAACTAATTTAAAATAGATTTTCCAACATTAATATGGGTGGGTCTCATGCAATCATTTGAACATCTGAGTGAAACAAAGGCTAAGATTTCCATGCTAAGAGATTTCTCTTGCCTAATTGAAATTGAAGGGGGATAATAGATCTTCATGGTCCCAACATGGCCTTCAAACTTGAGCCTGGCTTTTTAAATTTTGAATCTGCTAATTTGTGTGATGCTATAATCCAATTCCTTAAACATAAATGATTCACATTATCTCTTACTCTATAAACACACACACACATATGCACACACATACATTCACTCACACAGACACCACACAAAAATTGACCTTGTTTCTTTTTGGAACTCTCATATACAAACATCTCTTATATGTTGTACTGTTTATCTGGATGCATGAAGTTTCATATGATTTTATATTAGTTTTCTGAACATTATAATTCAGGTCATATACAAGTGGTTGATATAGCAATTTCTATGATGCATCATAATAAAAATATGGTGAGTGGGTTATGATGGAAAAGGTTAACATTATATGATTAATTTTCCTCAGCCTCCTGGTGATTTTCAATTGACAGACAAAAAGAAATTGCATATCCCATTACAGATTTTGGAATATGAGTAGAAACAAGAAGGAATGTGTACTTCCTTCTTGTGACAGCAAGTTCTCTGATAAAACATTTGGACCACAGTAGAAAAGAAAATAGATTTTTATCTTTTCTCTCCCTAGGAGTTTCTCTGAATTTCAGGTGTTCTCTAAAATACCTAGGGGAAATTTAAATTGTTGTTTCTCAATATATTTTCTCATGTTTCCACTCCTAATCCAACTGTCACTACATTAAATGCTCATAACAAGGCACTTAAAATGCCTACTCTTTGAAAAGAGTCTTTATCATCAGCTATAGTACCATACACTGCAGAATTGGAGGGACTTGAGTGATTATCTGGCCCTCTTATTTTCTACCAAATTTATTTACAATCTAGTATTTTTCCTCTCACTGAATTGCTCTATGTCAGTTAAGATTGAAACAACCATCTTATACAATACTGTTGCTTCTTCTCTGTTTTCAGCTTTTTATTCTTAGGTGATATTTGTAATTGAATTCTATTACAAAAGATCACACATACTGATAATATGCTTTTATTTATTTTTTCAATATTTTATCAACTTGCCAGGGCATAGTGATTGTCATATTCAGTGATACAGTGACATTATTGATTGTTTTTAATGTGTTAAGTCAAAACACATTTGCTAGTTCACTACATTTCTGATTATTTTCCTAGAAATGTTAATCCCAATTAACGAGAGACAGAAATGAAAGGCAGTAATTTTCATAACAGAGTTTATGTTTTATAAATTTAGACTTTAAACATAGTATGCTCTAGAATTTATAATTTATTATATTTTGCTCAATTTCCAGAAAGAAAGAACTAAAAGCAGCACTCAAATTATTATGTAAAATTGCCATTTTCAAAAGTAAAAGATCATCACTCGGATCAAAGGGTCATACACAAATCAGAGCAACCTCAATAAATGCATCTTAAGTAACCCTTGAATTTTGATTTAAGTTCATGTACATCAGTCTGTCTTACCACTGAGAAATTGAATTAATGAATATTAAAGAGAAAACTAAAGGAACCATGAAGAATCTGTAGATCATCAAAAGATAATATATACCTGTTTCTATTTAAAAATATATATAAATAATAAAAAACCCTCTTGTCTTTATAAATATATTCAACTTAAAAGAATGACAACTTGTCATGTAAGATTTAGTGAACAGTCTTCGAGAATTCTAATTGTGGTTCAAATAGCAAACTGATCCCAAGTAAACAAATGCTGGCCCCATTCTAAATTCAATTTCAAATATTCAAGATGATAAAAATAGCAAAACATTCTAATAGCAATTGCAATGTAGGGCATTTTTTTCATTTGCATTTTGGAAAATTAAAGGACCATTGTTTAAGGTATAAGTCTGGTAAGACAAACTGAGGAAAAAAACATCTTTTGAGTCTGGAGAGGAGAAACTTGAATCAAAGTGAAATGCTGAAAAGTTAATACATAAAAACATTAGCATGCTCCTGAACTGTGTGTGGTGGTACAAACCCATTAATTCCAGCACCTGTGATGTTGAGGCAGATAAATTGCTGTGATTTCAAGGACAGCCTGGGCTACATAGCAAATTCAAGGTCAGACTCAACTACACAGAAGACCTTGTCTCAAAAAACGAAAGAAGACCAGGAATGGTGGTGTACTTCTGTAATCCCAGCACTCAGGAGGCTCAAGCAAGAGGACCTCTGTGAGTTTGAGGCCAGCCTGGCCTACAAAATGAGTTCAAGTCCAGCCGAAACTGCATAGTGAAACCTTGTCTCAAAAAGACAGAACAAGCAAGCAAGCAAGCAAGCAAAAACCTTAGCATGATCCTGAAGATAAACACATATAAGATCAAAGAAAAGATAGATTATTTGAACAATAATGCCATATTCAGTCTTACTCTCTTAGTTTAGCAGTGTTAATAGCTTGAGTGACTAGCCGTTGGTGTTTCACGGTTTGTTGTAGTACTAAACAATCTCAAAGGCCCATTGATTAATATGATCAAAGTTTATTTTTCACTCACTAGCCTATTTGTTGGCAGCATGCTTAGCTTCTGAAAAAAGAGAACTACAAATAGCACTCATTAGCAATTCAGCATATGTGTGTATAGGTACACATATGTTATAAGATATAGTAGGAATATATGACAGAGTACATATTTTAACTGACAACTTACCTCTTCAAATAATAATGCTATTACAATATTGTACACAAGACTTGCATTTTTGCAATGATCTGAATAGACCTTTCATTGTGTTGTGATACTAGAGGTGGAGCTAGTAAACATTTTTTTTCTTGACATACAGAATGATATAAAGCAAAGTCAGTCAACACCAACTGATCCCTATACACTGATGGAGAAAACAAAAGAAGGTGAAACCAACAAGATCAGGAGGAGATGCCCAAATTTCACACAGTACCCTTAAGTTATGCTTGAAAGATTTTGTTGTATTAGGATATGAACATTGATTTTTACCAGAAAAACACTGTAAAATGTACTTTGTGTCTCTTGAACAGAAAATCGAAAATTCTACAAGTTACCATTCCCGATTAATTAATGCTCCCTTTCCTAGAAAATATAACATACCCTTGTGCTGTTCTATTTGAATAAATTCTCAAGGAAATTTCTCTATGAAGTAACTGTGTAGGTGTTTTTTGTTCTTTTTTGACATGAATGCTTACATATTTGCTCCAAAAGTGTAATTGCCTTAAATAAATTAAATCATTGAAAGTTTCTTAAAATGCAGATGCACTGAATTTCTCTTCATGAAAGTAATTCAATCTGAAATACAAATATCAAATTCATTTTTTAAAATTAGTCTTTGTGCCTATTGTCTGTTGAGGAGCCTGAGAAAATGGTCTTTTGCTAGGGAATATCTGCAGAAGTTCTTTTTGCCATCGATGTGCACATTTGGTTTACCAGATGTTCTGTGTTGATTCAGCCACAAGTGAATACATCCTGGAATTGCCTTACATTCTTTCACTCAGTCATTCTTTTCACAGCCTGTACCAGTCTAAGAATAGATATCTCACAAGAAAAAAAAAAAAGAAAAGAAAAGAAAAGAAAAGAAAAGAAAAGAAAAGAAAAGAAAAGAAAAGAAATCTTATGCTTATAATCACAGAACTTTGGAAGGGTGAAACCTGATGAATATTTAAAGTCAGGAATACTTTGAAGTCCTGCCTGATTACTCTATCAAATATTATTATTTCCATTACTGTGTCTATATCAAAACTAGTTTAATAATAAAGATTTCAAATGAATTTAGTCAAATCATTCTTGTCCTTCAGATTTATAATTTTGTTATTGTGTTTATTTGTACTGACTTACCTAAGGTATTCTAACAATTCCAGAAGAAACAGTCACAAATACTTTAAAATTTCAAAAAAAAATATAAAAAGAAGCAGTAACATTAAATGTAGACAGCATACAGAATTATCACTTATTTAGGTAGTAACTGCTCAGTCAGTGCAGTTGTGACTGTGTCAGAATGAACTGTGGATACTCCATATTCATAAATGAAAGTTCTAGTCCTTATAGTGACTGGAAAGGGAGATAAGCTCTTTAGAATGTAAAGGTTGAAAGAGACCATGGGTTGGGGAATAGAATACAATAGAGTAGAGTAGAATAGAATAGAATAGAATAGAATAGAATAGAATAGAATAGAATAGAATTAATGGAATAAAACTATGTATAGTCTTTTAATGAAGGTTAGATTTCCATTCTCTCTTTATATTTCTCTTTTTGTTTCAGAAACAGTGAGCAACTAGCCATGTTCAAGACTGAAGAAATCTCTCACATGCTATTTGTTTTACATCTAACTCCACAAATGCAATGACCAATACATTATTTATTTTTTTTTATTTAAAGATAAAAGCATGTAAAGGATAGAGATAATACAGAATTTCAAAAAAAAGATAAACAATAAGAAATCATTAATTCATACATTACATATTGTCCTCTTAGATATAGTTGTTTAAGTTACAAAATTAAAGCATACAAAGTAGATAGTGAAACAGTGAGAGTGTGAATAGCTACACATGCATGAATCTCTACATGTATTTCTACCTTTTCTGTATTAGAGGGAAAAACAAAACTTAGCAAGACAAAACAAAACAAATTCTTATAAAAACATGAAACCAAAAAGTCATATAAAACCACAGTACAAGGTGATCTACAATGATTACTGTGTTGTTTCTTATTACCTTCAATAGAATGTCTATATCATCAGGCATAATTGAATATAGAAGTGTAATTGAGTATAGCAGTAAATAACAATATTAGTAAAAATAAAACATTGTAGACAGTATAAAACTTCAAAGGCAGGTAATAATCAAACCAGAGTGGATAGTCTAGTGGATCTTGTCATCTTAAGTGCAGTTGCCTATACTCTCAGACTTGCTATTATCAATCATAGCAGCTTTGCATAAAATCTATCAATACAAAACAGTGATCCAACAAACCAGAATTGATTATGATCAGTCATGGTAAAAAACTAAGTTTTACAGAATTTTGGATTAAGTTAATAGGAAATTAAGGATGATTACTGTACTATATCCTGTTATTTTCAAGATTACTGTCTGTGCCCTCAAATCTAGTACAGGTAAAATGACTGGAACAGAATATAATACATCTAAGCAGAGTAGTGTTAGTATTGTGGGTTTTAAACCCTGGTGCACTATTAACAATATAGTGTATCAAGGCCATCTATGTTAGAGATTCTAGCCATCCTTCTCTGCCTCATTTCTGCTATATTATTTTTCTGCCTTTGTTTGTCTAGTTTTCTCCTTCATTCTACTGCTTGCCCCACTCATTGAGGTCTTTCTGCCACTGTTCCTAAAATCCTGGTATTTTTTTTCTCTCTCTCTAGAATGTCCTTCAGCATTCTCTGTAGGGTT
The DNA here is from genome assembly GCA_004027455.1 of Hydrochoerus hydrochaeris. NCBI lineage: Eukaryota > Metazoa > Chordata > Mammalia > Rodentia > Hydrochaeridae > Hydrochoerus > Hydrochoerus hydrochaeris. The sequence goes on along the minus strand of PVLA01000165.1, from coordinate 569,020 downwards.
GGATTGGTGGTCACAAATTCCCCCAGTTCCTCTTTGTCATGGAAGAATCTTGTTACTCCATTAATTTCTACTGACAGTTTTACAGTTCTACATCAATCTGGGCTGAAGGCCACCTTCCTTCAGGACTTGGAAGACTTCACTCCAAGCTCTTCTTGATCTGATGGTCTGTGCTGAGAAGTCAGCTGTGATTCTGATGGGCTTACCTTTATAGGTAATATGTTTTTTTTTCTCTGATGGCTTTTAATATTCTGTTTTTATATTGAATTTCTGGTATCTTGATTATTATATGTCTGGGTGTAGCTTTGTTTTGGTTGTAGGTGGCTGAAGTTCTCTATGCCTCACAAAACTGAATGTCATTTTCTTTTCCCATGCTTGGGAAGTTTTCCTTAATTATTTCCACGAATAAACTTTGTAGTTCACCTGTATGTATTCCTGCTTCTTTGTTCACATTTCTTATTATTAAATTGTAGATTCTCTTGTCATCTTCTAGCCTTTGTATTGTTACTGCCTGTTTCCTTGTTATTTTTAAGAGATCTTTCCTTTCATGATCACATATTGCAAACTTGTCTTCACGTTTTGATAATCTATCCTTAGTTTCTTTTAAGGAGTTTTTCCAGCTTTCAATGTAGTTTTTAATTTCCTGGTAGTCTCTTTGAATCTGCTTCATGTATTCTATATTTTCTTTATATTCTTTATCAAATGTTTCTCTCCTTTTTTTGTGTTCCTCCCTTCTTCCATCTGTATCATCCTGAGAGATGCTTCCTGAGAGCATTTCTTTTATTACTCTAGTCATATCTTGCTTTACCTGATTTAATATTTCAGTTTTGAGCTCATCTACAAGGTCCCGAAGATATCTCTTAATGTCCATTGAAGCCATGTCTGATGTTGTGTGTTTGCTGCCCTCAGTCTCTCTTGTTTTTCCCTTTCCTAGATCAGTGCTCCCAGGGTTCTGGGCTGGGATCCTCCTCCTGCCTCTCTCTCTCATGTCATGGCCCTGGCTTCCTCCACACAGGTTACAGTGCAGGTCCCAGTATCCTTCCCTGTTGGCCACGTTTCCTCTGAAGCACGCTGGTGAGGGACCTCTGCCCTCTCCTGCTTGCTCTTGTGACTAACGTGTAAGCAGCTGCTGCATATGCCTGCCCCTCCCCACTGGGCCAGCCAAACTTCAGGTGCCTTCATCCCGTTATTGCATGCAGGGAATCAATTTGGAATGGCTTATTGGGTCCCAGCCAGGGGTGTGGCCCAGTCCAAGCAAATCCCATGAATCTGCTCTCGGGAGGGAGCAACCAACTGAAGTCACTGTCGCTCTCAGTTCAGGCTCCTCCTGCCTGATTCCAACATGTTGCCCATTTGGTTGCATCCTTCTCAGGGGGTGGGGTCTCATTCCCAGCACTGACTGTGGATTAATGAAGGTCCCTTCACCAGCTCCATTTTCCATTGGGCTCACCAGCCCCCAGCTTCAGTGCTGCTGTGGTTCCTGTGAGTGGCAGTGGGAACGAGTTTGGGTGGCTCTGCCTGCCGGAGCAGATTCAAGCTGGCACAAACTTGGTGGGTCACCGTGAAAACGCTGTGTCCCATAATTTTAACTATTTGACTAGCTATTTTATGTTTTAATTTCTTCCTGTGTCAAGAGGATCCATCTCCTTCTGTCTGGGTCTCTCCAGGGTGTTTTATTCAGGCATATGAGTTGTTTCTCCCTGGAGGCTTTGTATTTTGTTACTCACTGATCGGCCATCTTGTCTTCTCCCCAATACATTATTTAAATTACAGATTTTTAAAATTATTTATTTATTTATTTATTTGTTTTTGGTACTGGGAATTGAACTCAGGACTATGCACTTGCAAAGCAAGTGCTTATGCCACTGAGCTAAATCCCCAGCCCAGCAACAGATTCTGTATGCCATCACTTATAGTCTTATGGAATATCAGCGTTATATTATTCATGTGGGTATTTTTCTATAGACTATCATACTGAGGAAAAAAGAAAACTAATCACCATTATTATAACTCCAAGATGTCACCTTAGTTTAAGATCATTTTTTCTTAGTGGGAAACTATGTGATATTTAAGCTTATGTGTTTGATTTATTTCATTTAATATTTTCATCTCAAGTTGCATTCATTTTCTTATAAATTCCTCAAATTTATCATTCTTTATGGTATAGTAATCTATTGTATTAAAGTGCCACATTGTTTATCCATTAATTTGTTGATGGACATTTACTTTTCAGTTCTATTCATTGGATCCAAATCAATTTTAAAAGGCTGTGATTGGACACACAATTCCAGCACTCTGGGAGGCTAAGGCAGGAGAAAAAGAAGTTTGAATTCAGTGTGGGTTACTTAAAAAATGGAAGGAGAACCTATCTCAAAAAATAAGTTGAAATATATATGGAAAGAAGGGGTAAGTGGTGATTATTGCTCAGTGCTACAACACTGGGTTAGGTTTCTGGTATCAGAAAAAAAATCAACAGCTTTACACAATTGTAAACTACTGAGAAAGAAAATGATTCAATTCACAATGGAATGGAAAAACAAAATACCTAGGGAACAACATAACCAGAGAAGTCATAGATCTACAATAAAAATTATGGAACACTAAAGAAAGCTAAAAAATGGAAACAACCTACCATCTTCATAGTTTGACAATCTTAATAATGTTAAAATGGTCATATTACCAAGAGCAGAGTGCAGGTACAATAAATTCCTGTGATAATTCCAAAAGTAGTCTTCATAAAAGCCTTTCCTAAAATTATATGGAGAAGTGACCCAGAATAGCCAAAGTAATACCAAGCATAAAAAATGAATTAAAGCCATTATTATACCCAGCTCCAAATACTACAAAGTCAGCATGATACTGTCACAAAATTAAAAAAAAAATTTTTTAATTACTATCAATGGAACAGAGTAGAGGACAGGGGAAAAGACTCATAGAGCTAAAACTACCTCTTGACAAAGGAACCAAAACCACATGCTGAAGAAAACAGCCTCTGATATAAAACACTATTCACTATTGCATCCTATAAAGTTATGGAAAATGGAAATAAATTCTATAGTGACAAAAACATATTTATTTGCTTAAGGCCTGAATTGAGGTTAACTCCAGAATAATCCAAATTATTCTGAGATATAGAAAATTCTTTATTGAGATAATGGCATAAGTTTCAGAATACATCTGAAACTTTCCAAATGGATCAAATTTACTGCACATAATTTTTGCTATAATAACTTTATAATAAATTTAATAACAAAATATTTTCACCTGTGACAAGTGTTCATTCAGATTTTATTTACATGAGCAATTCTTTACCAATTATTAAATATACTAAATATAAAATTTATGTAGAGAAATAAGTCAAAGTAAGTATAATTTTAAAAAAGAAAAATATTTCATTATATAACATCTTCTTAAACAATTTCATTTAACCTTGGGAAATGGTAAAGTGACAAAATTCTTTTGTGATTCAACTCATCCACAAAAGAATGCCAGTTGGCAGTTATCCAGAGGCAAAAATACCTTCACAAATTTTGTTATTGTGCACATCTATAATCTCAGCACTCTGGAGTGACATAGGGAAAAGGCCCTGTATTCAATACTCTAAACAGCCAGAAAAAAAAAAAAATTAACCAACCAACCAACCAGCCAAAACCTTCAAAAAGTCCTGGAACTCATCAGTGAGATAAGATATCTCAATATACTGTTGAAGTGAAAATAATCAAACTCAAAGATAGAGGAGAAGCATTTTGTTGATTCTGCCACTGTTCCCTATACTGGAACAAGTGCATGTACAGAAGATTCTACTAGACCCAAATTTTAATAAACAATCCAGAAATGGGTTGTCACTCAGCTTCCATAATGTGGAATCTTTCACATGAGGCTCATTGCTATCCCATTCCTAGAGAAACAAAGGAAGTAGTCAGGGATCGACCACCTGAAGTTAGAAACAGTGAAGAGATGTGGGACTCAGAGAGACTTGGGTGTGGATTTTAGTCTTTGCATTACATTTCAATCAATAGAGGCACCATACCAGTGAGAACATCCAAGAGCATCTCACCTCAGGAAGCAGACAATACAGGACTTCAGTGCGACAGTTTTGCCACCCCGTTCCTATTAAGTCCTTCTCTAGCCAAGAGGCAACTGTACCTCAGTAATTAACCTCGGCGGGAGTATCTGGCCTTGCCAAGTGCAAGGATAAAGAAGTGACCCAACTAATACTCAGCGTTCTTTTAAATTTTTCTTCAGCCTGCCAGACATGAACAGGGCATTGGATACTCTTTAAAGGAGTGTTTTTTCTCACTCAACCTCAGCAGCTTTAAGGTATACCGAGCCTCTGTTCTCTGCTTACGTCTACCCTATGGGAGGCAAGATAAAGTAGACACATACATGGTCCACTCTATCCCTGCCTACTCATGTGGCTGAGCAGTAATATAAGAGATTTCACCAAATCCTGCAGCACAGCAGAAACTCATGTTCAACTACTTGTTAAAAACAATAGTTGCACCCAACCAGGAGAGAAAAACTACAACTATACCCCATCAAAGATGATCAAAGATCCCAAATAGTTCTGCCTGCTAGTGGAGCAAGGCAGGTGGTCTCAGCAGACCACAGAACATAACCAAGAGGACTGTTCCAACTTATAACACCGAAATAAACCAGGCCCAATGGGGCAACAAACTATAAGGTCTGCCTATTCGGGGTTCTACAAGCTCCATCAGAATGAATTGTGATCGCTCTATCACCTCCAAAGAACATCCGCAAAGACAAGAATTGGTGGATGTCTCCTCACACATTTAGATATCAACTTAAAGACATAGAAATCATGAAAAATCATAATATGACATACCTAATGAAAGAGATGGAATTCCAATAGTGGAGTAAAAATAATAAGTGAAATAAATGGCAAAAAATTCAGAATAATTTTAAAGAAGCTTAAAGAGCTCCAATAAATGTAGACCCAAACTAAATGAAATTAGGAAGAAAACAACTCAAGAAAAAAATTAAGAACTTTAATAAATTAATTGAAGCAAAACTTAGGAATGCTTTACATATATAGTATAATAACTGATGTAAAAATCTCAACAAAAATATTCAACAGTAGATTTACTCAAGTAGAAGTACTCACAAGCTTCAGGATGCAAAAATGGATATTATCTAGTCAGTTAAACAACAACAACACAAAAACCAGCATGGAAAGTAATGAAAGACTATGTGAAGCATGAATATTCTGAAATTTAAAAAAAAATAGCCTCATATTTGGAGTCTGGAAGGAGAAAAGGAGCCTGATCTAATATGCTTAAGGAAATACTGAATAAAATTTTTCCAAATTTGGAGAAAGACATAATCATCCAGGTATAGAAAATTTAGAAGTCACCTGTGAAATTTAAGCACAAAGGAGTTCATCATAAATAAATAATAAAAAGTCAAAGAAAAGAAAGAATATCAAAAGCATCGGGATTAAGCAATAGCCACGCTCAAATAAATTCCAATGTAGGTTTATTTGAATTTCCCAGCAGGAATCCTGAAGGTCAATAGAGAGTGAGATAATATATACAACATTCTATGCGTGGGAGTAGACTTCCAAGAGAAAGGTTATTCTTTAAAAATAAGAGAGAAATAAAACTTTTCACAGACAAAAACAAAATGCTAAGAAAGTTCATTATCCCTAGGTCTCCTTTAAAGAAATTGCTAAGAGACCTTTTTGAAGGTGAAATGAAAGGCTTTAAAAAACAGCAGATATAAAAGCAAAAACTTCAACATAGGTAGTATATCTTCATATGCAGAATTCTATAATACCCAAAGGCTAGTTTGTAAAATGATTTTATTTCTATTATAAGGGTTAAAAGACAGCTGAAGAGAGGAAAAACATAGCAATGCAAATGGAAACAAAAGAGAGAAATGGTAATTATAAATTTATACCTGATACAACAGACTGTAATTTAAAACATTTAAAATGAAACAGAAAAAGAATTCTACATCTTTAGTAAATAATTTGTTCTTGTTGGATAGGTGAACAGAACTGTTTGCAGTCTCACTGTCTGAATGTCCACATTGTATGCTATGCTTTACTTTTGTAATTGAACAACTACTTCTAAGAGTTCTAATTCTAATATGGAATTATCAACTAGTGATTTCTTACTGTTTATTTTTTTGAAATTATGTATTATTTCTACCCTTTTTCTGTTTTGTTTTTTCTTTAAATAAAGTAAAAAATTTTAAAAAATTGTGAAGAGAAAATAACAACTGTACATATATATGCGCCCATGATAGGAGCACCTAAAATCACACATACACACACACACACACACACACACACACAAATGCGTGACTTGTAGAAGCATATAGACTGAAAAACTGTAAAAGTATGGACCTCAGTCCTCACTTTCAGTAACAGATGTTTTTTTATAGAAAAGCAATAAGGGAATATTGGACATGAATTATACTCTTCAACAAATGGATGAAACAAGCATGTAAAGAACATTCTGTGCAAAGTAAAAGAATCACATTCTAATCAAGCACACTCAAAACATTCTCCACGATAGGTCATCTGTGAAGTTACAGAACAAATCTTAACAGATTTAATGGTATTTAGAACATATCAATTTTTTGGAACTTGTGATCACTTCAGCAGCACTTATACTAAAATTTTCTGGAACTCGATGGTATAAAAGTAAAGACAAACACCTGGGAAATCATGAAAAACACAAAGATATGTGCATATGAAACAAGATTTTAACCAATGCCTAGGGAAAAATAAAAGAAAGTAAAAATACCTCTACAAAAAGATGGAATCAGAAGACAGTAAACCTGTAGGAGTAGAACAAAAGTGGTCCAGTTTGGTAACAGTGGCAAAGTCTGTCAGAAATAAATAAAGTCCTCAAATAAACAATTTGATGCTATATCTCACAAAGTTAGGGTAAAAAAAAAAAAGAATTACCACAATCCTAATGGAAGGAAAAGAGATAAAAATTTTAAAAAATGAACTACAGAATAGAAAAACAATTGAAAATTTCAACAAATGTAAGAGTTGATTTCTTGAAGAGGTAGCCTGGTACAGTGCATATCTGTAGTCTCAGACACTTGGGAAGCTAAGGCAAGATTTTTGTTTAAACAGCAGATTTTAGTTGGCTTAGGCAATTTGGAAAAATTAGATCCATCTCAAAAAATGAGAGGTGAGAAAAGATGAAGGCAAAAAGAGAAGAGTCAAATAAAAAGATCAGAAATTAAAGTGTAGGCCTGTGACATAGCTCACTGGCTTAGGCACCTGCCTAGGAAGTGTAAGATCCTCAGCTGGATTCCCAGTACAAAAATGGAAAAGAAAAAAAAAGGATATTAGAATTAAATTAATACAGAAGAAATCATATTAAATTAATAAAATAGGTGATCTAGGAGAAATAAACTTTTTAATTCTTAATCACATCCAAGTTACTAATAGAAAATCTAAACAGAATAACTATGTTTAAGAAGACTAAGACATTAATAAAAAAAATCTTGATCAAAGAAAAACCTAGGACTGTGCAGCTTCATTGCTGAAATTTATCAGGTATTTAAGGTATTAATAGCAATTACTATCAACATCTTCCAAAAAAATCAAGGATGGAATATTTCCAAATACATTTTAAAAGACAACATAATCCTGAGAGAATCTATAGAAATGTAAACAATAGATTAATGTAACTTATTATCATGAACATTCACAAATTCTCAACAAAATAGTAAACAAAATTTAATAACATCTTAAAAGAGTCACTATGATCAACTGGATTTACCCTGTGCTGCAGAAATGTTTCAAAATAAACAAATCAATCAAATGTTACATAATTATTAATACAATAAAGAGTAAATATCATATTGGCTCAATAAATACAAAAATATTATGTGACAAAATTCACGTTTTCATGATAAAGACTTAATAAAGCAAATGTAGAAGCAATGTAACTAAAATGTGTATAATGAAGTTTTAGATCATATCTTTCTCAACTAATAAATGGTAAAAACTTTTATTGTAAAACCAGAAAAAGACCAAGATATTCCCTGCAGTAATTATTTGCAGTGCAGTACTAGAAGTCCAGACAGTGCACCATTCCAGGAACTGAAGGTAGAGAGAACAAAACCACACTGGCAAGCAAGCCCAGTCTAGGAACCAGTACCATGTGTGGGCCACCACCAGACTTGAACCAACAGACCCAAGCCTTTCCCTGTGAATCAGCACCATTTGCAGACCTTGGGTAGGCAGAGCAAAGCCATATGAGTAAGAAAGCTCAGGCTGGGAGCCAGTGCCATGTCAGGCCACCACCAGACTGAAACAGACAGACCCCAGCTCCTTGCAGCACATGAGCTGGAAAACAAGAAGTACCAACCCCCTCCTGCTATAATTACCAGCTTATCTACAGAAGCACAGGCTATGATGACAGCTATTGATGTGAAATGGAATTGGATGTCTGTAGTGCTTTGTTGTTTCACTAACTTTGCAGGTCTAGGGCCAGTGGTCTGACCATAGGTTCAGAGGATGTTGGTACTCAGTGTGACATCTAGGGGGGAATCTCTTTCTGAGCCATTGTTGATTCCCTATGGTCTTGTTTTGGAAGTCCTATATCATTTCCATTGTTTTGTTGGGTTGGGTTTTATTCTCTTTTGTTTTGTTTGATTATGTCAAATCTGATGGCAGGAACAGCTATTTCAAAGATAGCCAGATATATTTGATAGCCATTTTGAATTTACCATAGGTTTTTTTTTTGTGGTCCTTTACTGAATTCCTTGTTTTATTTTTATTGTTTCTCTTCTATTCTGTTCTGTTTGATTTTTACTATGTCTGAAGTTGTCTGCAGCTATTCTGAAGACGTTAGTAGGCATTATGGTAACTATTGTTGATTTTGCCTTGTTTTGAAGTCCTGTATATTTTACACTGATTTGTTTTGATTGGTTTTATTCTGTTTTATCTATAAAATAAAAAAGTGTAAAAGTCCCAAAGAGAGCAATTAGGTAAGAGAAATAATGAAAAGGCATCTGAATAGGAAACAAGGAAAGAAAACAGTCAATTTGCTGATGATATGTTATACATAGATTATTTTTAAGATTTCACCCAAAATAGTTAGAATAAAACAAAATCAAATACAGTGCATAAAACCACCCTGCAAAACAGCAGCATTTCTATGTACTAATAGACTCTTCAAAAATGAACTTAAGAAAATGATTCTATTCATAGTGACAAAAACCAAAAATACTTACATGTAAATTGATCTAAAGAGCTAGAAAATTTTAATAATTAAAATTATAGAATATTAATTGAGGAGAATGCTAATACATGCAAAGACATATAGTGTTCATGCACTGGTAAAGTCAATAATGCAAAAAAGTTTTATATTATCCAAAGTGATATATAGGTTGAGTGATATAAAACTTTGTTATATATATCTTTAATTAAATTGCTTATACATTTACATTATTAATTCTTTGTCATGAAAATGTGAATTTTACATCAATACATAAGAGAACAAAAATAGACATTTATCTTCCTCATATACAAAAATGAGCTATACATATATTAGAGATTTAAAGGTAACACCTGAAATGGAACTTAATAGATGAAATGTAAGGGGACCACCTCAGAACTCTGGCTCAGGAATTTTTTTTATTTGAATACTCAAATTCAGACAAGATAGTATGAGGAAGATAGGATGAAAGCAAAATGAAATATCTCTGTACAATAAATGATAAAAATTACAATGTCACAAGACAACCCATGAAATGCGAGTTCAATTTGAAAATTATATGCCTGATAAGTTGTTAATATCAAAAGTATATAAGGAATTCAATGAAAAGTAAACAATTTAATTTAAAAATCAGCCAGCAACCTGAATAGACAAACAAAAAAATACAGAAGTATCCAACAAATATATGAAAATGTGATGAACATATTAAACACTAATTAAAAAACAAATTAAAAACACAATGAGATATCAGCTCACACCTAGTTGACTTTTCCAAGTTAACAGTGTTGTTGAATAAGAGAAAAAAGAACTCAGTCATTGTGGGTGGAAGTGTAAAATAGTACAGCAATTATGGAAAATGATATGAGATTTTCACTAATGATAGAACTACAGTAGTATGTGTTTACTATCCCTATTTGATGTTTATAGTTGCAGGCAATTTCATTATGAAATATTATGTTTACTTAAATACATCACTGTCATGTGACACATGGTCTGTACCTAGCAGATGGATAGTGTTTATCAGGTGGCTATTCTGTACAAGGATATCTCAGGTAGGAAAATGTACACTTTTGCAAGAATTCATCATACCATACAAAAGAATATGAAATTCAAAACTTCTCAATTGTTTGTTTCTAAAATTTTCCATTTAATATTTTTGGATGGCAACTGATAATGGGTAACTGAAGCCATGGAATCAAAACCACACATCAGTGGAGACTATTGCACTATGTGATCAAAAAATGACATGAAGGAAATGAAATTGATATTCACTATGGTTATCTGCACTCATGTTCCTCACAGTATATATACCAAAGTCAAGTAGGAGAATCAGCTTAAGACTTCATGTAGATGGATGACAGAAACATTGCATATATGCATAATAGAATATTTCTCATAATTTAAAACAAAGGAAATCTTTTCTTTCTTTTGGGATGTTTAAATGAGGCTGAAGCATATTATTTTAAGTAAAATTATCTAGGCATGGAAAGATAAATATTAAATGATTTCATTTAATGGTAGCATCTATTTTTTTTATTGTAAAAGTAGATAAAAAAATGATGATTACCAGAAGCCTGAGTGGAGATAGAATGGGAGCTTTTGATCAAATGAGACAAATATAAATACAAATAAATATAAACACAAAGGAGAAACATGTATTGAATATTTTTAACAGAAGTTGATTATATTGCCAGGTGTGTTGATGCACACATGCAATCCCAGCACTTGGGAGCCTGAAACAGGAGGATCCTTGCAAGTTTGAGACCACCCTGAGTTACAAAGTGAGCTCAAGGCCAGCCTAAATTGCATACTGAGACTCTGTCTCAAAAAAAAAAGAAATAAAAAGAAGTTGATTATAATGAATAATGAGTTATTTCAAACTTAGGAAGAGAGTAAATATCAAATGTAGCATCATAAATAAATCACAGGTAAATGAAGTAGTGGGTTTGATTATGTAATTTTATATACCAGATTTCATACTATATTTATAATTTAAAAACAAAAATATTAATGCTAGAAATAAAATAACTTTTTTGTTTATTTTGTTTGATTTCATCTTGAGACAATGTCTCTATTTAGTTCTAGCCTGTCTTCAACTCACTACATTGCCTAAGCTGGGCTTGAATTCACAGTGTCCCTCCTACATCAGCTTCTCAAGTTCTGGGATTGCAGGCCTGGAACACCATGAAACACCAGAAAGAAAATATTTATTTGAAGAAATTAACATTATTTTCAAAAATATATGTAGCAAAAAGACCACAAAACTAACAACAAAACTTCTCTAGTTTCAAATAAATTATCCTTGAATTATTTCCTTTTCATAAACCTATACTTCAAATGTAATGTAACAATTAGTATGGGTAAGTTTTAACATCTTTTGCATAGTTGCTAAACTAAATTTTCACATATATATAACTCATACACACACATTTATACATGTCTAGAGAAATATTTTGTGATAACCCATATATTATAAAAGAAAGATATTTGATGAATTCTGTTATATGTTGGCATAACTGATGCCATCTTGAGTCCTGCATATAACTAGTGCCCTGTGTTTGACTCAGGAGAATGGAAAATTACTCAGAGTACAATCCCATGAAAAAAGTAGAATGAGCTTCACCTACCAGAGAAAAATTAACCTGCTCAACAAAAGAAGCAGGATACAGCTGTCAACCAAAAATGAATGTCAGATTCTAGCTAAACTGTTTCCAACAGGGTATCTTTTTGTGGTTCTCTGTTTTAAAATCTTTGTAAATTTCCAATTTGGGACCACTTGTTTGAACTCTGAAACAGGGGTGTCTGTATACAAGTGGTCTTGAGCTCAGCTAATTAAATTTCAAATTTATCAATTTGGCTGCTTGGATTCCTATATTATTGTTCACAAACTCATGTCAAACTCAATATGTAATATATCAATTTAAGTACATGTTTGTAGTAAAGTATGTATAAGAAGGCAGGATGAATTGAAAAGTAAAAGTCAGAATTAATTGTATTAATAATGTAAAAATAATTTTTAGTGAGAAATAGTATTACTAATATTATACAATTTTTATTTATTGATTGATTAATTGATATTGAAGATTGAACTCATTACCATGAGCTTGCAAACCAAGTGCTTATGCCACTGAGCTATATCCCTGGCCTACTTTAAAAAAATTTTTTTTGAGTAGAAAGAATTTATTGAGATATTTATTGAAGGGAAGAAAGCTTTTGTCTGACAGGGACAGAAGGGGGTCCCCAAAGTGGGTTGCCCCTATAGTTTTGTTTTAAATGCTTTCTGTAAACTATGAAAACACAATGCATCCAATTAGAAATCAAAAACCTTCATGTCTAAGTAATATGAATACTTGCTTGGAAAACCAAGTAATTCATGAAATATACTTTACTTTCATTATAATTTCCAAATTAATTTACAACACTTTGTTGAACATATAATATTAATTTTTGACTGGACTTGCAAAAAATTCAACTCTGAGTAAAAAAATTAAAGTATAAAATGTCTGGTATTGAAATTTGTTTATACTGGTTATTTACAAGAGAAATTACAAATATTAAAATATTGAGGAACTACTAATACAGACTTGATAAATATAGAAACACAGTATGTTAGGTAGGGATTTAGCTCAGCAGCACAAGCACCAGCCTGTCAAGTACAAGGTCATGAGTTCAATTTCTAGTACCAAAAAATAAGAAGAAAAAAGAAACAATATGTTACTAGAATAAAACATTTAATACTATAAAGTTACTGATTCTCACAATACTGAAATCTTTGAAGAATTTAAATAAATGACTAAAAATAAGAAGAAAATACATATCTGAGAGCAAGATCTGAACTGAAAATTATTTTAAAACATATTTTGCTTCATAATGGTACAGCAACTTTAGAAAAGAGAAACATTAAGATGGGACACAGATTTCACAACTAATCTGTAATATGTGTACACATGTATTTTTTTTCATATTATCATATCATATGTAATGGTGGGGTAATGCAATTTATAAATATTCTTAATTTACTTATGTTAGTCCACTTTGTGAATGTTGTAAAATACATTAATATTATATTGTGGTGTAAGGCATATCTAATATGCATTTTATGTTTGTGCAAACACATAAGTATGTATTAAATACATAAAAATAAAATGTTTACATTTTACAGAAAAAATAATATCTGGTATTGATTAAGGAAAACATACACAAAATGAAAGAAATAATAAATTCTTAACAGAACAAACGTAAATCTTTGGTATGTATTAATCCCCTAAAAAAGTAAACATTAAAAATGAAGACACGTATTTGCTTGTCATAAGAAACATATATATTCAACTTAAATATGATTTTCTATACAATATTTTCAAAAATACAATCAAGAAAATTTAAACAAAAAGAATAATTGACTGACATAGTATTGCATTTTGTTTCACAATATTACAATTATAACATCTTTTATTAAAGATGTGACCTTTGACAACTAAGCTAATATTCCAGAAATACACAGTTCTCATGGATGGCATAATGTATATAAATCCATTAGTGAAATACTAACCTAAATAAAACATATTGAAGTTCCAGGATTCTTTTGAGGATATAGATAAAAAATGCATTACTCTGTGCAGAATGTCCAAAGGCATTTTTTGCTTTGATTCTGTCATTTCAGAATGACAACTTATTTGGAAACAGGGTCACTGAAAGTGTGTTAGGTCAGACAAAGTTACACTGAAATACAGTGAAACTTTAATACAATGTGATTAGTAGTCTTAAAAATAAGATGGCTGTTTGAAAACAAACACACATGCTGAAAGTCAAATGAACATGATATATAGATTAAAGGGATGCAGGTGCAAACCAAGGCATATCAAAGATTATATAAAGTCAACCACCAAAAGCTAGGAAGAAACAAAAAAGGATCCATTTACAGAATTAACAAGAGTGTAGATTTGCAGAAATCTTGTCTTTAGACTTCTCATCTTCCAAACTGTGAAGAAATAAATTTCTGTTGTTTTGAACAACCCAACTTCTGGCAATTGGTTCAGATAGTTCTAGGAGTTTAATACAGTATTGTTGAGAGGTTTGTATATAATTGCAAAATATTTGGAAAATATTTACATGAAAAAGAAGAAAATTACATTTTAGAGAAGTAGGGAAAACTATAGAAGCATGTGCCATCACAAAGGTTCCTAATGACCAAAAAATTTAGAACAAGATGAACTAACTAGGGGAGGCATCATCATACCTGACATCAAAATATATTGTTAAGGTACAGAAATCAAAACAGCATGATATTGATATAGTAATAGGCACAAGAATGATGGTATGAAATAGAGAGCAAGGAAATAAAGCCACCTATTAACATTCACAAAAATGTACAGGATGCCACTCTGGTAAGTGGCTATGGCTTGGCAAGCCACGGCTGCCCCAGGGTGAGAACCATATCAGCATTTCCTGAGATTCACGACCCGCCATGTTGGACCTTGGGTCCCTGGGAAAATGGGCAGCCAGTTCACCACTCTGGTGGGAGGCTGTGAGCATACCAGGGTGCGGGCTAAGAATCAAACATCCACCATGCCCTCCAACCCCCCCACTAGCAAGTGAGAGCCAGAGATCTGAGCATGTCTTGCGAGTTTGACTATATGAGATATAGCAAATAAGGGGAATTTTCTTCTTCCATCTCTTTGAGGGCAAATATTTTTATCTCTGGTTTGCTCTGTTTTGATCAATAGTATTGCTTTATTCAATATTCTGTTCTTGTAATTTCAGTATTTCCTTTGATATTGCTCTGCCTGATTAAAGGAACAAATATTGTGAAGAAAACCAGATGTACAGTTGTGCCTATTGCTATTGTCCCAGTGGCCTGCTGTGAGTGAGGTTCTGTGCCAGTTTCAGTGCACTGCCTCAGTTGGCTATGTCCTGTCTTGTTCTGCTGTATTTTACTAACTTCAAAATAAATAAATAAATAAATAAGAAATAAGAAAAAATTTTTTAAAAAGTAAATAACAACAACAAAACAGATCAGCAAGGTACTGATCAATGTGAAACATGATATAACTAAACAGATAATGGACTTAAAAAGTAAAAGGAGGAAAAGCAGGTGCTCTAAAGGATATAAGTGCATGTATATTTAAGGGTGTATGAATAATTATGTTGCTAAGTTTTTGTTAGATCAGAGAAGGGAGCTGTTTGCAGCCTCACTGTTTGAATGTCCACTTTGTATGCTTTGATTTTGTAACTTGAACACCTACATCCTGGAAGCCAATATGTAATGTATCTACAAGTGATTTGTTACTGTTCACTTTTTTTTGAAATTCTGTATTGTTTCTACCCTTTTTTCTGTTTTGCTTTATTTTTCCCCTCTCTTTAAATAAAAAATTTTTAAAAAATGTACAGGAAAATAAATAGAGGCTAGAATGGAGGTAAGTAAGGGATGGGAAAGAGAGTTGGTGAAAATTTGGTCAAAATTATAAAATTTTAATTCAATCAGAAGATTAAGTTTAAGTGATATATTAAACAACATCATTAATATAGTTGGTAACAATGTATCATATTCTTGAAAATTACTAAAATAGTTAATTTTAAAGGTGACTACAAAATGATTAGCATGTTAAAAGTAAAGCACATTAAATATGTTGATTCAATAATATCACTATATGTACATATTTTGGAACTTATTCTACATGATAAATGTATAGAATGTTTGTCAATTAAATTGAATATGTCTGAGTAAATTATCTTTATTATATTATTCTATTTTAGAAACTTGACATATTTAAGTTTTTTATCCAGACAGATACCAATTCCCCATGATGGATATACTCACTATGTACTAAAAAATGCACTAATAAAAATATTTAGTAAAGTTTATTTAATGCTAAGTGGAATAATATATGAAAAGGATTCTCATAGTTTAACAAGATGTTCTATGTCTATAGTTTTTATCTATCAATTTCATTTGAAATGAAAATCCAAGCTTTTTATCTTTGATTCTGCTTTCAACATTGTCTGTAATTTCTTCTGTTCAGCAAGGATTCTAGGACTATTTCCCTGTCTTTTTATGTTTTCAAATCTCAAAGTCTTTCCTGTCCATTGTAATCTCAAGGTCTTTCCTGTTCATTATAATTAGTCAAACTAATGCCTTCAAATTTAGGGGAGTAAATAAAGACAAAACTTCAAGGTTATAATCTGAGTCCAAAAAGGTGTGAACAAATTCATCACTGCTGAGGACATCTAGTGCATGTGTATGATACTGCTATCACAGCTTGCACATGAATTTGGTGAAAGCTCTGTTCAGTTCCATATTTATTCTTCAGGCTCACAATCTTTAGACAAATTTTAGGATATTAATTTTAAATAACTATTAACAAAAATAGAGAAAATTTTAAAAACCTTCGTATGCTAGCAACTGAAAGTAATTGAAAACACTAAATTTGATATTTGTAATTTTGTAAAAAGGAGAAAATACAGCCAGCTGAAAATTAAATTGTTACATAAGTAAATTACAATTATGTGAAACCTTAATTTTGGAGATTTTCTGTTTATAAAATGTATGTTTTCTAATAAAAATCAATCTAATGTTGAAACAAAGATATTTAACTAGTAAATGAATTGTTGATACAATACAGTTTGTAGATTCATTCAATAACTATAAATAAGTAACAAAGAATAATTGCCATAAAATGAAATAATAATAATGAAATCAGAATTTAAATCTATATAATTAGAGAACATTACTAAAATGTAAAGTGAAAAAACATATTTACTCATATGTGCATAGACATATATACACATGTGCATAGACATACTAATATAGGAGAAATGCTAGATGTCAAATACACTGAGTTCATGTTACCTATATTCAAAAAATGAATTCTAAGAAACAATGGAAGTTAAGAGTATTAAAATTTATTGGACAGTAAGAAGGGGAATGGGGAATAGGAATAGCTCCTGAGAGACAGGAGGGGTCCTGAGTGGGTTGCAAATGAACTCACCTCTCAAAGGAAATTTCATAGAGCAAATTTCATGAGTCGTGTACAACATGGATCAAAACCATGATCAACCACTAAGATCGCAAGTATAGTCACTTAGGTAATATTGATCTAATGGTAGCAAGGGAATACGAGTGACATTGTTAACCTTGGTTAATAATCTATACAGGAGGTTTTGTCTTAGCAGCCTTAGTCTCATAGTCTTAGTATGTGAGAGAGGATGGTGCACCCCTAATAAGATATTGGGAAATCTCAAAAGGGGATACAAATAACCCCAATCCTCCATTTGTCCCTTAGGGAAGTCTGTAAAACTATCCAATGTGACTTCAATCTTCAGACTCACCTCCAGCCACTGTCCCGATGGATTCTCATCTTTTGTTCTCAGTCTTTTGATGGCCCTGTCTGACTGCACATGATATTACTACATAAGTTAGTTATTTATAATAATATGTCCTATGTAATAAGAAATATAGTACAGGATTGCAAAAATTCAGTTTCAATATAGTTTGAATTTTCTCTGTAAAATATTACTTTGTCTGTGAACCAGGTTGGTCTTTTCATGGACAATTTATCTATATATACTCACTTTGAAAGACTATCATTTAGATTAATAACCAAAATTTCTTTTTCTGAAAAATCATTAAATATATTTTCAATTTTTCTAATCAATCCTGGTCAAGAGAGAATTGAAGATCATCTATCACTCAGGCAATGCAGCTGGACAGTTCTCATTGACTTTTAAACATGTGTTATCCACTTTATACGGTCAAAAACATTACCATTCTTCTAAATGTATAGTTAACAACTAATTTTATTTCAAGATTGTTTCAGTAGTAAGTTGAAGGAAGTTGTACTAATATTGATTCCAAATCAAGACACTTTTTCTTTTCTCATTTTCTGTATTACTTTAAATATTATGCTAATTCTATCTAATGTCAAAATGGAAATGAATTTAGTGCCATTTTTGAATAGGTTTCTCTGCTTACAATTTGAGTATATAGTGTAACTATTCTAGGCTTTCAGAATAAGTTTCTCATTTATATACTTATTTTTCTTTTTTTAATGAACAATACATTGTTTTCCCCTGATCAGTTAAAAGTATGTTGTAAAGCCAAAAAATTGGGTGAATAAATTCCACAAGAAATTGAAACTTCAACATTAAATTGTGTATCTCACCTTAAGAAAGCTCTGAGTTTTAACAGTATCTGGGCTTATGTTCCCATGATCCTGAATTGTATGGCTCTCAAAGTCCTATTTGTGTGTCTCAGGTTTTCTGGCTGTACTATAAATTGTCTTTTCTATTTTATTATTTATGTTATAAATACTTTTGATTTAGTTCATAATATTCCTGCAAAAGATACAATATGCATTTGTGTGTCTTCACACATTATACATAACAATAAGCAAAATTTATAGCAGTGTAAGCAAAAGAACAGTTAGCTTTACTGCAATGTATAAAATTCAGCTAATTCAGCAAAAGCCTTGAAATTATGGTAGAAGCATTTTTACAGGCTGCATACATGTTAAAAATAAGCTCTTTAGATCTCTATCTCTTTCTGTGTGTGTGTGTGTGAATGTGTGTGTGTATGTGTGAATTTTCTTTTATAGAAAATGGAATAGTTTGCTAAATTGGAAGGAGCAGACAAGTACACACTGTTCCCTATTTGAAGCAATTGTGTTTATTATGGCAGCTTTCTCTTTAAACTCTTTTACAAAATATGTTTAAGGAAAATAACACTAATTCCAAATATTTGCATAAGGATTTAAACTGTTTCATATTATTATATAGTTGCCATTAGTGAATGTATTGAAAAATATGAGTCTAACTAAGGAAGTCTTCACAATTTTCCTCAGTGTGAATGATTACTTATTTACTATGGATGCCTGACCTACTACTTTAATCTATTTGGGATACAGTAATGAATATATTGTACACAACAGAAATTTATTTCTTACACTTCTGGAGAATGAAAAATTCAGGATCAAGTTGGTGACAATTCAATATTTATGAGGGTGTGGTGGTTGCTTTAAAAATGAGGATTTTTGATTTGTCCTTACATGGCAAAAGGGAAGAAAAGATCTTGGAAATTCTCTTTCATCTCTCTTTTTTATTTAAAGAGGAAAAAAATAGAAAAGGGGTAGATATATTACAGAATTTCAAAAAAAAAAGACAAACAGTAAGAAATCACTAGTTGATAAATTACATATTGTCCTTTTAGAAATAGTTGTTCAAGTTACAAAATTAAACCATACAAAGTGAACATCCAAGCAGTGAGATTGCAAACAGATCTGTTTAATAATCCAACAAGAACTTAGAAATATGGTTATCAATCCTACACACTTAAATATACATGCAGTTATATCTTTTATAGCACTTCTTATTTCCTCTCTTTTTTACAATAGCAATTACACATTTTAAAAGTGTTATTTAAAGAGGGAAAAAAGGAAAACAGAAATAAGGGTAGCAACAATACGGAATTTTAAAAGAAAAAAGAGAAAAAAACACTAAGATATCACTAGTTGATAAATTACATATTGTCTTCTTGGATGCAGTTGTTCAAGTTACAAAATTAAATGATACATAGTACACATTCAAACAATGAGACTGCAAACAGTTTTGCTCAAAGATCCAACAAAGATTCAGCAATATGGTCATCTATTTTACACACTCAAACATACATGCAGTTATATCCCTTAGAGCACTTTATTTTCCTCTCTTTTTTACAATAGCAATTACACATTTTGGGTTTTATTACTCTTATAGTTCTTATTTCTTTTTACACAAGAGACACAATGTGATATTTATAGATATGATTCTTATTTATTTCACTAATGAGGATAGTCTCAAGTTGTCTCCATTTACCCATGAAGGCCACAAGATCATCCTTTTTTATACCTGAGTAATATTCCATTGTATAAAAATACCACATCTTTTTCATTCACTCTGCAGTTGATGGGCATCTTGGTTGTTTCCAAGATTTAGCTATTATAAATTGTGCTGCTATGAACATGGGGGCACATATATCACTGTGATAAGATCTTTTCATTTCTTCTGGGAAAATACCCAAGAGAGGAATAGCTAGATTGAATGGAGCTTCCAATCCTAGTCTTCTGAGAATTCTCCATATGGATTTCCATAGTGGTTGCAACAGTCTATATTCCCACCAGCAGTGGAGCAGTGTTCCTTTTTCCCCACATCCTTGCCAACATGTTATCAGTTGATTTCTTCATGGCAGCTATTCTTTCCAGAGTGAGGTGAAATCTCAATGTTGTTTTAATTTGCATGTATCAATTGACCAGTGATGGTGAACATTTCTTCATGTACTTATTTGACATTTGTATATCTTTTTCTGAGAACTGAGTGTTCATCTTAGATGACCATTTTTGGAGAGGGTCTTTGAATTAGGGGAGCTTGATGTTTTTCAATTCTTTATATGTTCTGGATATAAGTCCTTTGAGGGCTTGCTGGCTAAAATTCTTTCCCACTCTTTGGGTTTTCTTTTCACTCTGTTGGTGATTTCTTTTGAAGTGCAGAAACTTTTCAATAATATGAGATCCCAGTTGTTGATTCTTTGAAGTGTTTCCCGTGCAGTTTGGGTTTTGTTTGTGAATTCTCTGCCTACCCCTATGTCTCCAAGACTTCTGCCTACCTTGTATTCCAGTAGATTTAGTGTTTCTGTTTTAACATTTAGGCCTCTGATCCATTTAAACTTTGGTTTTGTGCATGGTGATATGCATAGATCTAGTTTCAGTTTTTGGCATGTGGAGAGCAAATTTTTCCAACACCATTTATTAAAAAGGCTATCCTTCTTCCAGTGGACATATTTAGCCTTTTTGTCAAATATCAGGTGACTGAGTGTCTTTGTAGTTGTGCTTGCATCTTCTAATCTGTTCCATTGATCCTCAGGTCTATTCTTTGCCAAAACCACACTGATTTTATCACTTTGGCTTTGTAGTATAGATTCAACTCAGGAATTGAGATGCCTCCTGCCTTGCTTTTTTTGCCTAGAATTGCCTTTGCTATTCTAGGTTTCGTCTGTTTCCAAATGAATTTTAGGAGTGTGTTCTCTAGATCTGTGAGATATGTCAATGGTATTTTGATTGGGACTGCATTAAATCTGTATAACAGTTTTGGGAGTATGGCCATTTTCACATTGTTGGTTGTTCCTAGCCAAGAGCAAGGAATATCCTTCCATTTTCTGATATCCTGTTCAATCTCCTTTTTCAGCATAGTATAATTTTCAGCATATAGGTATTTTACACTTTTAGTCAGGTTGATTCCTAAGTATTTCATTTTTTTAGATGTTACTATAGAGAGTGGTATTTCCATAATTTCTCTCTCAGTGAGTTTTTTGTTAGTGTACAGGAATGATATTGATTTTTGAGTATTGACTGTTTTCAGCTATAGTGCTGAACTTGTTTATTACCTCTAGTAGTCTTTTAATAGAGTTTTTTGGGTATTCTATATAGAGTATCATGTCATCTGCAAAGAGTGATAATTTAACTTCTTTGTTTCCTATCTTTATTCCTTTTATTTCTCTCTCTTGTCTGATTACCTGGCTAGTGTTTCCAGAACTATATTGAAAAGGAGTGGTGATAGTGGCCATCCTTGTCTTGTTCCTGAATTTAGTGTGAAAGCTTTCAGTTTTTGTCTATTTCATATAATATTGGCTATTGATTTTTCATAGATGGCCTTTATAAGTTGAGGTAGACACCGTATATTATGAGCTTCTGAAGTGTTTTCATCATGAACATGTGTTGAACTGTATTGAAAGCTTTTTCTGCATCTATTGAGATGACCGTGTGTTTTTTGTTTTTGGCTCTGTTGATGTGATGTGTTACAGTTATTGATTTGCATATGTTAAACCATTCCTGTATTCCTCGAATGAACCCCACTTGGTCATGATGTATAATCTTCTTGATGATTTGCTGCATTCTATTTGCCAGTATTTTATTGAGAATCTTTATATCAATACTCATTAGTGAGACTGGTCTCTAGTTTTCATTTTTGGTTGGGTCTTTCTGTGGATTTGGTATCAGAATAATACTTCCCTATAGGAATGATTTAGGGAGGATTGCTTTTTTCTCAATTTCATTGAAGAGTTTAAGGAGTATTGGCATCAAATCTTCTCTAAATTTCTTGTAGAATTCATCTGTGAATCCATCAGGACCTGGGCTTTTCTTTATTAGTAAGTTTTTCATTATGTTTTTGATTTCAATAGCTGATATTGGGTTGTTCAAAATTGCTATATCCTCTTGGTTAAGCTTTGGTAGTTCATATGTTTCTAGGAATCTGTCCATTTCCTATGTGTTTTCCACTCTATGTGAGTAGAGATTTTCAAACAGGTATTGATGATCTTTTTAATTTCCATGTGTTCTATAATAATTTCCCCCTTTTCAGTACTTATTGCATGAATTTGGGTTTTTTATTTCTTTTCTTTTATAAGGCTAGGTAGGGTTTTGTCAATTTTGGTTATTCTCTCAAAAAACCAGCTTTTTGATTCATTAATTATTTGTATTTTTTTTAGTTTCAATTGCATTGATTTCTGCTCTAATCTTTATAATTTTCTCTCTTCTATGAGCTTTGGGTTTAGATTGCTCTTCTTTTTCTAGAAGCTTGAGATGGAGCATTAGGTTGTTTATTTTTGCTCATTCTTTTTTCTTGACTTGACAATTTATTGTTATATATTTCCTTCTTAAGACCACTTTCATTGCATCCTATAGATTATAGTATGTTGTTTCTGTTTTCACTGAATTGTAGGTATTGCTTTATTTCTTCTTTAATTTCATCTGTAACCCACTGATTGTTCAAAAGATTGCTATTTAGTTTCCATGTATTTGTGCAGGTTTTGCAATTTCTTTTGCCATTAATTTCCAATTTCAGTGCGCTATGGTCAGATATTATCCATGGGATGATTTCAATACCTTTGAATTTACTTAAGAATGTTTTATGGGATAATATATGGTCTATTTTGGAGAATGCCCATGTGCTGCTGTATTCTGATGTGGCTGGGTAGAACACTCTGTAAACATCTACTAAGTCCAATTGCTCACAGTTATGATTCAGTTCCATAATTTCTTTGCTGACTTTTTGTCTAGTTGATCTATCTCTTTTTGACAATCAGCTATTAAGATCACCCATTATAACTGTGTTCTTGTGTATTTGATTTTCAATGTCCATTAGTATCTGTCTTACATAGTTGGGTGCTCCTGTATTTGGTGCATATATATTTATAATTGTTAGTTCTTCCTCTTGAATTTTTCCACTAATGAGTATGCAGTGACCTTCTTTATCTCTTTCAATCATTTTAGGTTTGAACTTCATGTTGTCTGCCAATAGAATAGTTACCCCTGCTTTTTTCTGGGTTCCTGTTGCATGGAATACTGTTTTCCATCCTTTGATTTTTAATCTATGAGTTTCCCTTTGGGTCAGATGTGTTTCTTGTATACAGAATATTGTGGGATCATGTTTCTTGATCCATTCTGTCAATCTATTTCTTTTTATAGATGAGTTGAGGCCATTTACATTTATGGATATCACTGATATGTACTGGCTCAACTTTGCCATATTATGTTCCAGTTGTTTGTTTTCTGCTTTCCCCTTGTTTAATTGTTTGTCCTACCTGGTGGATTCTTTCTGTTGTTGTTCTGGAGATTATGATCATTTTTATATCTGTCTAGTATGTCTTTCATTACTCTTTCTAGGGTTGGTTTGGTGGACGTGAATTTCTTCAGTTGTTCTTTGTCATGGAAGTATCTTGTTTCTCCATTAAATTTTAGGGCTGGGGATTTAGCTCAGTGGCTTAAGCACCTTCCTTGCAAGCACAAGGTCATGAGTTTGGTCCCCAGTACCAAAAAAAAATTTTTTTTTGAATGAAAGTTTTGCTGGGTATATCAGTCTGGGTTGAAAGTTGTTTTCTTTCAGTGCTTGAAATACCTCACTCTAAGATCTTCTTGACTTGACAGTTGTGCTGAAAAGTCTTCTGTGATTCTAATGGGCTTTCCTTGATAGGTGAGTTGTGTCTTTTCTCTAACAGCTTTTAGTATTCTCTTTTCTTGGTGTATATCTGAGATCTTAATTATTATTTGTCTGGGTGTGGATTTCTGTTGACTGTGATTGTTTAGTGTCCTATATACCTCACTTATCTGCATATCAGCTTCCCCCCCCATGTTTGGAAAATTTTCTTCTATTACTTCTGTGAATACTTTGGCTATATCAGTTGCATTGACTCCTGCCTCTTCACTGATGCCTTTTAATCTTTTAATCCACAATTTTTCTATGATAAATGCTCCTATATATAGACAATTGGTTGTTGGATCTCTTGAATTGGAGTTATATATATATTCCAATAATTCCAAAAGCAACTCTGTTACCATGAATTAGTGGGATAGTAAAACTGTTCTCTTTTCTAACATTAGTTTCCAAGAATTAGAGAAACCTGGATTACAGTAATATGTTCATTAAACCAATGAGACTTTCATCTGAAATTAAGGTAAGGGATACTTAAGATTATAACTCATAAAGCACAGTTGGTCCCAGCAGAATATTTCCTTTTGAAAATATTGCTCTACAAAACGTTTCCTAAGCTACTCTCTCTGTGTTAGCTAGTTTACTCCTAAACTGCCACAATGCTTCCAAGGACTTTTTATATTCTCCAGGCCATCATCATGTTCATGCTGACCATATCATGAATAACCATGTATGTTGCTGTCCTCACAAGTAGAATTACTATTATTTTTATTAAGTTTATTGATATAATTTAGATATACATAGTTATCACATTCATCCTAGGGAATTTCACATATAAATGATATATCTTGATTGCCTTATTTTTTCATATTCTCCTCTCTTCCCTTGAACTCTTCTCCCATTTCTTATTTCTGAAACTTTGCTTCCATTTTATCAGTGTTTTCTCATTTTTTTCTTTTCTCTTCTTTCCTTTTCCACTTCTTTCTTTTTACTTCACTCTTCCTTTTGAGCAATTTCTTTGTATTTTGCAACTAGATAAATTGATGAACTTTGAGATATTACTCTTAAATGAAATAAATCAGATACAGGTGTAAATATTAAATTGTCTCTCTGGTGTGTGAAATGAATGCATAAATGAGAACCAAAATTTATAATAAGTAGAATTATTAATCCATCAATAATTGCTATTTTCTCAAACTTCATCCACTTGGAAAATTACTTTCAATATTTGTGAGAAATTTCTACTAAATTTCAACAAATTATTTGGTTCAAAACAATTTCATTTGTCATAACATTAAAACAACCAATCAGTTTTAAAAGTTCATTCATTCATTTTATTATATTTCTGCCCAGTGAAACTTGGGCCAAATGGTCACATTTTATCTATGAATTCCTTTATTAGAGATCTGTATCAGGATCTCAAGAGAATTGACTGATCTATCAATTATGAGCATTATGAAAAGAATTATCTGATCCATACACTCAAGAAGAAAAATATGTGTTCAATCACTTCATTTGCCTAAAAATCACATTTAGCTTTGTTCCTTGCTCTTGTTTTATGAAAGTACATATTTTTTATCTTACCTCATCATTCAAGAAAAGAATTCTTACAATTACATAATCAGATTGATATGGAGGTAACTTTTTTGTTTCATTTCTGGCATGATACTGAAAATAAAATTTACCTCCATGTTGGTTCTTTTCTCTCATTGCTGAGACAAAATACCAGATGCCAAGAATTAAGGAAGGAAAGGTTTATTTAACTCAGTTTGTGGAGGTTTCAGTCTGTAATCAACTGACTCCACAACCAGATGGCATGACAGAGGAACAACAGTTCATGGTGGCAAAAGACAGCAAAAGAAACAAGAGCCGGAGGGGGAGGAGAGAGAGAAGAGAAGACTGTTTCTGTCCCATATAGTGTATGTAAGCTATGCACCTTAAAATGGGGGTATCACTCACACCCATAATCCCATCATTGAACTGCAAATCAATTACAAACTAGAAGTTGGCCCCCATGACTATATGAAGCTCTGAGGTAACATCTAGATACAAACAGTAACATTCCACTCTGGTCCTCCAAAGATTTATGCACATCCTTTTATGCAAAAGGCATTTAAATCCATCTCTAAGAGTTTCCAAAAATCCTAAAAGTTTCAGCATTGTTGACAATTCCAAGTCCCAAGTCTCTGAGATCTAAACCAACTCTTAGTTGTGAGCTCCTGTATAAGTGAAAAGAAAGTTAAACACTTCTAATGTTGAATGTCACAAGACAAACATTTTTATTCTAACAGTTACAAACAGAGGAATAAAGTGGAATGAAACTAAAGGAAGCCCAAAATCTACCTGGGGAAACATTTAGTCTTATAGTTTCATATTCAGCACCCAAGTCAATCTGTGGCCAATTGTTAAGCTCCAAAGGGCTTGGTTGCCTCTTCCCCTGCAGAACTTCTGGTAGTAATAGCTACACCGTTTTTCTCATGGGCCTGATTTGCCCCCTCCTTGCAATTTTCCTCAGATGATCCATGTTCTTGGCTTTTCCAAATTTCTGGGGTCTCCCATTCAATACTGACTTCACAATCAAGGTTTCAAACACTGCCTTGTCTGAGGCATACTGCCTGGCATCCCAGACCTTCTTTGGAATTCTGGGTAGAACATTTTTAGTCTCATAACTCTTGCATTCTTCAAGAGGCTGAAAGCCAGCACTATGTGGATGGTGCCAGTGTCTGTTACCAGCGGAAGTTAGCCAGAATTCCTTCACTATTTGTTGGAAACCACTACAAAGAGGCTCTGAGCAGGATTTACATTTTACTAATTGGCTTTTTATGTTTATTTGTGAGTCTGTCCTAGGCTTTGGCCCCTTGCCTGGTGATAGGAGCTGATTCATAGTAAGTGAACCTCTATGAATCATTGGTCCTGTCTAAGATGTGTAGTGATCTATGAGGCCAGAGACACCTCAAAGGGCAAGATAAGGCCACATCTGTGAACACTTGGCTCCAACCCCAATTAACAAGATAGAAACTTCAGCTGGAAGAACTTCACTCTCTAGTCTCAATCCTACCATAAATATTATCCCAGAGATGGAACAGATCTCCTAAATTGGCATAATTTACTACTTAGACAAGTCTTTGAAGAGATTCCTGAGGTCCTGCTCATTTCCCATGCTTTCTTCAGTTTCTACATCTTTTGTCCTTGGACCTATAAAGTGACTGATCCAGGGAAGTTTTTGTCTTAGCCCTCAGAGTCTTGAGCTTCATTAAAGGGTTTTGATCCTCCCAGAGACTTAAAGTCATTACAGTTGTCTCTCTTTAACCTCCTCCGTACACTCATTTGGGAGATCGAGGATCTAGGTCAGAACCCAATAACTATTGGCTATAGAGGTCAAGTGCTTGGATTGCTGAGCACTTGGAACTTGATTCTGAGGAACAAATTCTCTGTGTTGCTGCTATTCTGGAACTTGATGTGGCAGCTGCCATTTTGGAATGGGTGTGGTTGCCATTGTCATTCTGGAACATGGTGCTCTGAAACTTTCTTACCTTAAAGCAGTCTTTCACTTTTGCAGCTTTGAGGCTGCAAAGGGTGAAAACTTGCTGCTTCTTGCGATTCCCTCAGGCCATCTTTTATATTTTTTTGTTCTTAATCAGCAATCAAGATCTTCTCTGCTCTATCTTTGCAGTCATTAACTTCCTGCAGCTTTTTTCTGGCCAAACTCACAACATTTTTAATCACTGGACTTTTTTCTTTGATTTACAACATAAATCTGGCTAAAAGCCCCCAACAATAGCTATGCCACTGCCTCAACATATGACTATCTTGAAATTTCCTCTGCCAGATTCATTAGTTTGCAATCCTTAATCTTAGTGTCAGGTAAAATCTTTGGAAATGAGACAAACATTTTGCCAAACCATGCTATACATCATGTCAACTCCAACAACCAATGCACTCTTACTTCCCAGAAGAAATCTCCCAAGGCTGATCTTTACTGGCAGAAATTCTATCAGTTTTCTGGTCTTCTGAGTGCTGACCAGAATCTTCCATACAGAACAGCCTAAAGTGTTGCAGCTCTACTCATTCAGATGACAGTTCTGAAATTTTCTATAAACTTCTTATAAGCCATTCCTAAAGGTTCTTGAACAACATGATTAGGTATAGTCAACAACAATGATTCCACTCCTGAAACAAAATTCTGTGTGGTTTATTTTTCACTTATTACTAGTACAAAATACTCAACATCCAGGAGTAAGGAAGCAATGTTGAGTAGCTCACTATTTGTGGAGGCTTCACTCCAAACTCAGCTGGCTCCACAGCCAAATGCCATGGTAGAGGATCAACATGTCATGGCAGCAGAAAATAGAAAAATTGATAAGATCCAAAGAGGAGAGAGAGAGAAGAAAATAATATTTGTATCCTCTATATTTCATTAAGGCTTTCCATTCTAGGGTGGGATAGCCCTTAAACCCATAATCCCAGCATTAAACCATGAATCAGTCACAAATTACAGAAGCCTGCTGCTTGATTGCATGAGGCTTTGGGTAGACATCTAGACACAAACCATAATGACTTTCTTTTTTGTCTTGAAAGATAAAATTTAAAAAATGTAAGTAGTAATCCACATGCTTCTTAATATTTTTAATATTTGTAACCTTAGTCACAAATAATACTGCACTTTTGATTTTCTTGACAAAAGAACAAGAAATTTGAGAAATCTGAAACAGAGTTTTTCTTTTCTTTACTGGGACGATCAGATTTTAAGGTGACCCCTTGATCTCTACCTGTTGTTTCCACCATTCTTGTGTATTCTTCTTCTTGAATTTGGGAAGATATGTGGCTGAATTCTAACCAAAAGAATATGGTAAAGGTGACAGTAGCACAGGATTGCAGTCTCATGATTAGAAGACTGATAAGTTTGTGGAATCCATCTGGTAAGCAAGAATGGTCTCTGGCTGTTTCTTACACTTCCACACTTAACTTGGCACTACATGTCTGATTTCATTTTCAATTTTTTTATTTAAAAGAGAAAAATAAACACAGAAAAGGGAAAGAAAAAGCAAGAGAAAAGCAACAAATCTATAAAACCAATGGTATAATAATATAGCATTTCAAAACAAGATAATATGAGTTTAACAAGGGTTGTTATATTGCATATTGTTATCTTCAAAAGAGTTGCTTAGATTTCCAGCTATAGACATGCAGAATTGATCTGATCATAAAAGCATTAACTATTCTTTTCCAAGACCTAAAAGAAACAGTGGTATTGTCATCTTGCCTATCTTACCTTTGTGTGTATATATAAAATTGTATCTCCTTCTGTCTCCTTTCCTTCTTTCTTCCTTTCCTCTATCCCAGTTACTTTTCCTTTTTCAGCTATTTCTTACCCTTAAAGAATATTTATTTTAGATTTTGGATCTTATTTGCTCTTTCAGTATCTTACAGTAGGGAGATAATATGGTACTTATACATATGAGTTTGATTTATTTCACTATGAGTATGGTTTCATCACATCAATTTACCTATAAAAGCTTCAAGTTTATCCTTCTTTATGGCAGTGTGGTACTCCACTCTATAAAAATACCATATTTTTTTATTTATAGAAAAAAAGCAAAACAACAAAAACAGTAGAAATAATAAAGAATTACAAAAAAACTAATAAATCACTAGTTGATAAGTTACATATTGTTATCTTAGAAATAGTTGTTCAAGTTGCAAAATCAAAGCATAAAAAGTGGATAATCAAACAATGACAGTACAAACAGTTATATAAACAAACAGATATGGCTATGGCTATGTATCTTACACACTTAAACATACATACAGCTATATCCTTTAGAGCATTTTTCTTCTCTTTCATTATTACAATATCTATTATACTTTTTGGATCCCATTATTCTGTTAGTTCTTATTATTTTTTACACAAGTGAGACAATGTGATATTTACTAATGTGAGTCTTGTTTATTTCACTAATGAAGATATTCTCAAGTTGACTCCATTTACTGATAAAGGGCCTCAAGATCACTCTTTTTAAGGCTGAGTAGTATTCCATTGTATAAAAATACCACATCTTTTTCATCCACTCTGCAGTTGATAGGCATTTTGGTTGTTTCCAAGATTTAGCTATTACAAATTGTGCTGCTGCAAACATGGGTGCCCATATAACACTGTGACATCACCTTTTCAACTTTTTTTTTGGAAAATACCCAGAAAGAGAATAGGTAGATTGAATGGAACTTCCAATCCTAGCGTTTTGAAGAATCTCCTTTCTGATTTCCATAGTGGCTGCACCAGTCTACACTCCCACCAACAGTGGAGAAGTGGTCCTTTTCCCCCGCAGTTGCACCAACATATGCTATCAGTTGATTTCTTGATGGAAGCCATTCTTTCCAGAGTGAGATGAAATCTCAATGATGTCTTAATTTGTGTTTCTTGAATGGCAAGTGATGGTGAACATTTATTCATGTATTTATTTGACATTTGTATATCTGCATCTGAGAACTGTGTGTTCATCTCCGATGCCTGTTTTTGGAGAGGGTCTTTGAATTTGGGGGCCTTGATATTTTTCAATTCTTTATATGTTCTGAATATAAGTCCTTTTTCTAAGGGGTTGTTAGCTATAATTCTTTCCCATTCTGTGGGTTTTCTTTTTCACTTTGTTGGTGATTTTCTTGTGAAGTGCAAAAACTTTTTAATAAAATGAGATCCCAGTTGTTGATTCTTTGAATTACTTCCCGTGCAGTTTGTGTTTTGTTCATGAACTCTTTGCCTACCCCTATGTCTACAACATTTCTATCTAACTTGTATTCCAGTAGATTTAGTATTTCTGTTTTTAGATCTTTGATCCATTTTGACTTTAGTTTAGTGAATGGTGATAGGAATGGGTCTAGTTTCAGTTTTTGGCATGTGGAAAGCCAATTTTTCCAACACCATTTATTAAAGAGGCTATCCTCCTTCCAGTTAACACATTTAGCAACTTTTCAAATATAAAGTGGTTGAGTGGTTTTGTAGTTGTATTTGCATCTTCTAATCTGTTCCATTGATACTCAAGTCTAATTCTTTGCTAGTAGTATGGTGATTTTTTCATTATAGCTTTGTAGTATAGTTTCAAGTCAGAAATTGAGATACCTCCTGCCTTGCCTTTGTTGCCCAGAATTGCCTTTGTTATTCTAGGTTTATTCTGTTTCCAAATGAATTTTTGGAGTGTTTTCTCTAAATTGGTAAGGTATGTTAATGGTACTTTGATTGGGATTACATTGAGTTTGTGCAGTAGTTTTGGGAGTATGGCTATTTTCACAATGTTGGTTCTTCCTAACCAAAGTAAGGAATAACCTTAAACTTTCTAATATTCTTTTCAATCTCCTTTTTTAGACTAGTATAATTACAGTATACAGGTCTTTTACATTTTTGGTTAGGTTGATTCCTAAGTATTTCATTTTTCAAAATGATATTGTGAAAAGCAGTATTTCCATAATTTCACTCTGGGTAAGTTTTTTGTTTGTGTAAACAATGCTAATGATTTTTGAGTGTTGACTTTGTTTCCAGCTACACTGCTGAATTTATTACCTCTAGCAGTCTTTTAATAAAGTTTTTTGGGTGTTCTCTGTAAAATATCATGTCATCTGAAATAGTCATAATTTAACTTCTTCCTTTCCTATCTTTTCTTTTTTCTCTTTTTTAATTGCTCTGGCTAATATTTCCAGAACTATATTGAATAAGAGTGGTGATAGTGGAAATCTTTATCTTGTTCCTGACTTTTAGAGTGAAAGCTTTCAGTTTTTGTCCATTCAGTATAATGTCTGCTGTTGGTATGACATAGATGGCCTTTGTGAGATTGAAGTACATACCATCTATTCTCAGTTTCTGTAGGTTTTTTATCATGAACAAGTAATAGATTTTTTTCAAAAGATTTTTCTGCATCAATTGAGATGATTAAGCAGTTTTTGTTTTTGGCTTTTTTGATGTGGTGTATTACATTTATTGATTTATGTAAACCATCCTTGAATTCCTGGGATAAATCCCAATTGGACATAATGTATACTCTTCATGATTTGCCAGTATTTTACAGAGAATCTTTGTATTAATACTTTTTAGGGAGACTGACCTATACTTTTCCTTTTAGGTTTGGTCTTTCTCTGGTTTTGGAATGAAAGTAATACTTGCCTCCAAGAATGAATTATGGAGGATTGCTTCTCTTTCAATTTCATTGAAGAGTTTAAAGAGAATTGGCATAAAATCCCAAATTTCTTACAGAATTCAGCTGTAAATCCATCAGGACATGGGCTTTTCTTTTTTGGTAAGTTTTTAAGCACATTTTCACTTTCAATATCTGATGTTGGGTTATTTAAAAATGTTATATCTTCTTGATTGAGCTTTGGGCTTTCATTCATTTCTAGAAATCTGTCCATTTCCTCTTTGATTTCCATTCTATGTGAGTAGAGATTTTTATAGTAGATACTCATGATCTTTTGAATTTCCATTTGATCTGTACTAATTTATCTTTTGTGAGTCCTCATTATGTGAATTTGAGGGGTTTTTTTTCTTTTTCTTGATAAGGTTGGCTAGAGGCTTGTAAATTTCATTTATTCTCTCAAAAAACCAACTCTTTGATTCATTAACTCTTGGTATTTTTTTAGTTTAATTGCATTAATTTCTGCTCTGACCTTTACAATTTCTCCTTTTCTATGAGCTCTGCCTTTGACTTACTCTTCCTTTTCTAGAAGCTTAAGATGTAGCATCAGGTTGTTTATTTGTGCTCATTCCATTTTCTTGATATGACAATTTATTGCTATATATTTCTCTCTTAAGACCACTTTCATTGTATCCCACAGGTTTCAGTATTTTGTATGTGATTTTCTTTGGATTGTAAGTATTGCTTTACATTTTCATTAATTTCACCTGACACCCACTGATTGTTCAGAAGATTGTTATTTAATTTCCATGTATTTATGCAGGTTTTGTGATTTCTTTTACCATTAATTTCCAATTTCAGTGTGCTATGGTCAGATAATATACATAGGATAATTTCAGTCTCTTTTCATTTACTTAAGAATATTTTATGTGCTAATATATGGTCTATTTTGGAAAATATCCCATGTGCAACTGAGAAGAGTGTATACTCTGATTTGGTTGTGTGGCTGGCACATTTTCTAAACATCTACTAAGCCCATTTTCTCACAGGTTTGATTCAGTTCTGTTATTTCTTTCTTGAATTTTTGT
Organism: Hydrochoerus hydrochaeris; assembly: GCA_004027455.1. Classification (NCBI taxonomy): domain Eukaryota; kingdom Metazoa; phylum Chordata; class Mammalia; order Rodentia; family Hydrochaeridae; genus Hydrochoerus; species Hydrochoerus hydrochaeris. Next base: position 535,654 of record PVLA01000165.1, on the reverse strand, counting down.
CTAGTTGATTTATCACTTTTTGACGAGTGGGTATTTAGGTCCCCTATTATAATTGTGTTTTTGTGTATTTGTTTTTTTATGTCCACTACTGTTTGTCTTATATAGTTGGGTGCTCCTGTATTTGGTGCATAAATATTTATAATTGTTAATTCTTTCTCTTGAATTTTTCTACTAACAAGTATGTAGTGACCTTTATCCCTTTTAATCATTTTACGTTTGAAGTTCACATTGTATGTAAACAGAATATATACCACTGCTTTTTTCTGGATTCCTGTTGCATGGAATACTGTTTTTCATTTTTGACATTTAGTCTATGAGTTCCTTTTGAGTCATATGTGTTTCATATATATAGCATATTGTGGGATCCTGTTTCTTGATCCATTCTTTCAATTTATTTCTTTTAATAGGTGAATTGAGTTCATTTACAATGATGGATACAATTGATATGTACTGGCTCAACTTTGTCATGTTATATTTCTGCTGTTGGTTTTCTGATTTTTGCCTTTGTTTAATTGCAGGCCCTGCCTGGTGGTTTCTTTCTGTTGTTGTTCTGGAAATTGTGTTCATTTTTATCTCCATCTAGTATGTCTTTCAGTACTCCCTAGGGTTGGTTTTGTGGACATGAATTTCTTCAGTCATTCTTTGTTGGAAATATCTTGTTTCTCCATTAAATTTGAAAGAAAGTTTTTCAGGATACCTCAACCTGGCTTGAAAGCTGTTTTCCTTCAGGGCTTGATATACTTCACTCCACGCTCTGCCTAACTTGAGCATTTAGACTGAAAAGTCTAATTGATTCTGATGTGATTTCCTTGATAGGTGGTGAGTTGTGTCTTTCCTCTAACAACTTTTAGTATTCTGTTCCTTTACTGTATGTCTGGGATCCTAATTATTATATGTCCAGGTATAGATTTATGTTGGTTATGACTTTTCAGCATTCTATATGCTTTATTTATCTGTAAATCAGATTTTTTCCTCATGTTTGGGAAATTTTCTGCTGTTAGTTCTGTGAGTAGTTTACCAATGTCAATTGTGTTGACTCCTGCATCTTCATAGGTGTCCATTACTCTTACATTGTTTCTCTTGGCATCATCCTGAAGCTGCTGTATTATCATTTTATGCTGCTTGGTTGTTTTTTAAAATTCTACTCTTTCATCATCACTAATTGTAATGCTGTCCTCAAGGTCCAAAATTCTACCCTCAGTTTCCTTTAAACAGTTTTGCCAGATTTCAATAGAATTTTTTTTCTTGGATTTCTCTTTGAATTTGTTTCATGGATTCAGCTTGTTTTCTATATTGTTCATTCAAGGTTTCAATCAGTTTTCCATGCTTGTGTATTTTTTAAATCTATTTCTTCTTTAGCTATGCTAAGAAACTCCTTTACTAAGGTTGTCATTTCTGTCTTTAAGTGACAAACTATTTCTAATTTGATTTCCTCTATAGCTTCATGGATTTTTTTTTCTTTATTTCACTTGCTATCTTTTCAGAGATTTCATGTGTATGACTTTTAAAATCCTCTGTTTCAATGTTGCCTGTGCTTGTTGCTGATGGAATTAGTGTTTGATATTGCATTTTGCCTTTTCATTTTGCCATTTTCACATTTTGGGCTAATATTTGGTCTTTCAATCCCACTAGTCTCAACTTTCAGCAGTGTGTATCTTAGGGTTGTACTGTGTTGTTGATGTTTTTCTAATTGCTGGGTACTATAATGAAGAGAAGGGCAAGTCACCTGAATTCCTCCTGCAGGGTCTGTTGAGTGGGTCCTATATTGTACCTATGCTGACTAGCCTATTAGTATTTATTTAAGTCAAACCTTATTTCCCACTGTTAGTATGTCTTCAGGTTTTTCTAGGCTACCAGATCTCCCTATCTATAGTGTTTGTATTGGCTGGGACCCTATTGTGTCATGGGGTGTCTCATAAGCCCTTTTAAATTTCTCCTGGTTGGGGGAGGCCTTATTGGCACACTTATCAACTTACCTCATGTTCTCTATATGGAGGAAGGACTCATCCACACCTTTGCCAAGCTCACCAAGGTTCTATTGCTGGAGATAACTTCACTTCTGCTTTTGTTTACCCACTGAAAACCTCTATTTTATGGGCAAACAGATCACACTGATGGAAGCCTGCTGTGTTCTTCTGTTTGGATCAGGGGTTACTGAGTCTCCCATCAACTGCAGTCCAAGCTTCTGGGAGGAGGAGTGGCAGCCAAAGATTAACAGCAATACTAGGTCCAGGAGGTGGAGGAAGTCCCCAAGGGCAGCATTGTGGGCATGGAAGTGGCCAGCCCTCCATGTTGGAGGTCCAGGTCTGAGGACAGAGTAGTGGGCAAAGGAGTGGCCTGCCCTCTGTGCTGGAGGTCCAGGGCCCCACCATAACTTTTTTTATCCATTTCTCAGTTGATGGCCATTTAGACTATTACCAAGATTAAGTTGTTACAAATTGTGCTGTAATATAATGCAATATAAGTGTACGTATATCACTATGGCATGATATTTTCAGTTCTTCTGGGAAAATACTCAGAAATGGTATACCTGGGTCAACCTCTTATTCTAGCTTTTTGGAAAACTTCCACAGTGAGTTCCACAGTGCTCACACCATTCTACATTCCCAACAGTGGAGAAAAGTTCCTTTTTCCAATAGTCCCTCCAGCATTTGTTATTGATTGATTTCTTTATCTTGGCCATTTTGTTTGGAGTGAGATAGGCTCTCAGTGTTGTTTAATTTGCATTTTTATGATGACCAATGAGCTGAACATTTTTTCATATATTTACTTGTCATTTGTATTTCTGAGAAGTGTGTATTCATCTCAGATGTCCATGTTTGGATTGGGTCTTTGAATTTTGGGGGCCTGATTTTCTTTAAATTTTTATATATTCTAGATAGAAGTCATTTGTATGAGGCACCATTGGCTAAGATATTTTCCCAGTTCATGATTTTCACTCTGTTGGAGATTTCTTTTGCTATGAAAAAATATTTCAATAAGATGAGATCCCAATTGTTGACTCTGGGAAGTATTTCTTAGGTAGTTTAATTTTTGTTCATGAACTCTCTGCCTATCCATATGCATTCAAGACTTACCTACATTGTCTTCTAGCAGATTTTGTGTTTCTTTTCTAACATTAAGATCTTTGATCCATTTTGACTTTAGTTTAGTGTATGGTGATAGACCTGGGTTTAGTTTTGGTTTTTGGCATATAGAAAGCCAGTTTTTTGAGCACCACTTAGAGGTACTCTAAGTGGCTGTCTAAAGAGGCTGTCTTTCTTCCATTGAGTATTTTTGCCCCTTTTTCAAAGATGAGGTAGTTGAGTGTGTTTGTAATAGTGTCTGTATCTTCTAATCTATTCCTCTAAACTTCAGGCCTGTTTTTATTCTAGTATCATACTAATTTTATCACAGTAACTTTGCAGTATAATTTCAAGTCAGGATTGTGATTCCTCCTGTCTTCCCTTTGTTGTCCAGAATTGACTTTGCTATTCTAGGTTTCTTCTGGTTGCAGATGAATTTTAGGGACAATTTCTCTAAGTCTGTGAGGTATGCTAATGGTATTTTGATTGGAATTGCAATAAATCTGAATAACAATTTTGTGAGAATGTCCATTTTCACAATGTTTGCTCTTCCTGTCCATGAAAAGGAAATATCTTTCCATTTTCTGAAATCCTCTTTGATTTCCATTTTCAGAGTAGAGTAATTTTCAATGCATAGATCTTTTACTTCTTTTGTTAGACTGATTCCTAAATATTTTGAAGTGCAACATTAGGTTGTTTATATGTGTTCACTGCATTTTCCTGATATGGGAATTTAACATTGTAAATTTCCATCTGAGAACTGATTTCATAGTGTACCACAGGTTCTGGTAAATTGTATTTGCATTTTTATTTGATTGTAGATATTGTTTACTTTCTCATTTAATCTATTCTGTGACTCATTGGTTGTTTAGGAAATGGTAATTTATTTTCAACGTGTATATGGAGCTTTTTGGGATTTGTCATTCATTTCCAATTTTACTGCACTATGATGAGATATTCACTGTGATCAGATAATATGCACTGGATTATTTCAATTCTTTTGCATTTATGTAAGCATGTTCTATGTGATAATGCAGTGTCTATTTTAAAGAATGACCCATGTACAGCTGAGAAGAATATATATTCTGATGTTGGGTGGAACACTATATACATCTACTAGTTACATCTGTTCACAAGTTTGATTTAGTTCTGCTATTATTTTGCTGATTTTCTGGGTTTTTTTATTAGTCTCTTAGTGACAATGATGCCTTAAGGTCCCCTATTATAACTGCTATATTGCTTATATGATTTTTCATGTCTATTAAGATTTTTCTTTCATAGTTGAGTGCTCCCATATTTGGTGCATACATATTATCATTATAATCTCTTCCTCTTGAAGTTTTCCCCTAACAAGTGTATAGTGACCCTTTTTTTAAATCTCTTTTGATAATTCTTGGTTTGGAGTTCACATTATCTGCAAACAGAATTGCAATCCTCTCTTTTTAATGGGTTCTTGTCACATGGAGTATTGTTTTCCATCATTTGACTTTTAGTCTATGAATTGCTTTTTGAGTTTAATGTGTTTCTTGTATACAGAATATTGTTGGATTTTGTATCTTAATCTGCTCTGGCAGTCTGTTTCTTTCTTTTTTTCTTTTCTTTTCTTTTTTTTTATCTGTACCAGGGATCGAACTCATGACCACCTGCTTTCAAGGCAAGCGCCTATGCCACTGAGCTAAATCCCCAGCCCCAGTCTGTTTCTTTTTATTAGTGAGTTGATGCCATTTACATTCATGGATGTAACTGACAGATACTGACTTATCTTTGTTGTGTTATATTTCTGTAGTTGGTTCTCTACTTTCCTCTCTTTAAGTGTTTGCTTTGCTTGGTGGTTCCCTTCTGCTCTTGTTCTTAGAATTATAATCATCTTTATCACTTCCTAGAGTATCTTTAAGTACTCTTTGTAGTGTTTCTTTCATGATCAACAATTTCTTTAGTTTTTTGTTATTGAAGTATCTTATTTTTCCATCAATTTTGGAAGACAATTTTGCACAGTGTGTCAATCTGGGTTCAAAGTTGTTTTCTTTCAGGACATGAGATACTTTACTCCAAGTTATTTTTGACTTGAAAGTTTGTGTTGAGGAGTTTTCCATGATTCTTATAGCTTTTCCTTCATAGGTGATATTTTCTTTTCTCAGACAGCTTTTACTATTATGCTTTTGTGCTGAATTTCTGGGATCTTAATTATTACATGTCTGGTGAAGATTTATTTTGGTTATGGCTTATTGGGGTTCTATATACCTCACTTATCTATACATCAGATTGTTTTCTCATGCTTAGAAAATTTTTTGTTATTATATTTATAAATAGTCTTTTTATATCATTTGTATTGACCACTGCTTTTTCATTTAGTGACCAATGCTATATTGTTTTCTTTGTATCATCTTGAAGCTGTTGAATTGTAGTTTCCTGGTTCCATGTTATTTTAAAGAGATATTTTATTTCATGATTATTAGTTTCCATACTGTCTTCAAGGTCTGAGAGTCTATCTTTAGCTTCATTCAAATGGCTTTGTTGGCTTTCAATGGAATTTTTAATTTCCTGAATATCCTTTTGGATCTGTTTAACTTAATGCATTCAAACTGTGTCTTTCATTGACCATTCAAGGTCTCCATCATCTTCTTATTTCCTCTATTTTTTATCTACATCTTTAGATGCTGTCAACCTTTCTTTCATAATGTCTGTCATTCCTTTTTTTACCTGAGAGATTATCTATAGCCTGATTTACTCTGTAGCTTCATGGAGTTGTTCCTTTGCTTCTGTTGCCATCATTTCAGAAAGTTCAGTTGTGTGATTTCCAACATCTTCTAAGTGTCTCTGGTTTTGTTCTTGGTGGGCTGAAGGACTGGGACTGCATCTTACTCTTTCAGTTAATTATTTTCTTTTGGGACCTGTGGCACTATTCAGACATTCCCCTGATGAATTGCACTACAATACTGAGCTAAGGAGAACTTGAATCCTCTGGGACCTATCCAGCTAACATGGATAAACTCCCAGAATATGGTTCTGGAGCCTTGCACCGGACTGCAAAGTGTTCAGAACTTTCAGGATCTGCATGACTAGCTAGGATGCATCCCCAAAGTATGGCACTAGGGCCTTATACAATGATGAATGGGACCTTGAAATCTCCAGGACCAATTGTCTAGGCTGTTATCTCCCAGATGAACAGCTCTGGGGATCTAGGCTGGTCAGGGCTCTGTATCACCGAGACCTATATGGCTGGCCAGGCATTACCCTGATGGATTGTGTTAGAATGCTGAGCTAGGCAGAGTTCTGATCTTTTGTGCAGCTAGCAAAGAAGCACACCCCATCGTTGCTAATTTTTGAATATACAGCATTCTATATTTCCTACAGTTACAAATAAATGAATTGTTTCAACAACCTGGGAGAGCTCAGAGGTAAATTATTTCCAGTCAAATCTCCAGATGTGAATACAACCTGGTCATTCCTTAATTTCAATATTTTTAAATCCTAAAACAAATAACATGGAAGTAGATAATGTTACTTGGGTTGACTCATAGACTTGTTGAGAAAATAAATAGTATTGTGTAAGATGTGATATTTATGCAAATTTACTTTACTTTAATAGAAAATTAACATACTTAATAAATACTCCATTTTTTGTTTTTCCACTTTAGTACCATCATTATATATTCAATTAGATAGGTCAAAAATGTATCATCCTAATTATTTTGATTTCTGTCATCATTAACATCATAATTTCAGACAATGAACTGTATCAATGAAATCCTAGTAAGATCCCACTATCTTCTCATTCCCAATCAAATAGTAGAAAAATTTTGCTATATATTTTCTATATGTGGATGCCTATTTACTTATGCCTAATTAAGCATCTTAGAAAATCAGTTAGATCATTTCAGTTACCTCAGACTAGCTTTAATTATGCCAAATATTTTAAAAATAGAATTGTATATCATAAATTCTTTTATGTTTGCTTATTTAATTGGAATAATATTCTTCAAATTTAATCATACTTGTGCATGGAAGATTTTTTATTTACTCCTGTATGTAATAATGGACCTTTTGAGTTTTTGTAGATTGGAACTAACAGTTAATATGAATCTTTAAACATTGATGTAGTATTTCTTTTGACATATTTTTTGCTTGTTGCTATACTGGTGATCAAATCCAGGGCCTTGTGAATGTGAAACAAGAACTCTATCACTGATATGTGTTTTTGCTTTTGCTGGCAAGTAAGTCATTGATGTAGGTTGAGTTTTAAGTGTATGTTTAGCATAAAAACTGATAAAAAGATTTCTAAAAATGGTGTTAAATTTAAATGTTTCCCAGAAATGAGTAATTATTACAAATCTGAATGATTTTTTAAAACTTAGATTTCATGTTGTAGTTATTTAATTGTATTCAATCTAGTAAGGAACTTTGATTAAACTTTTGAGCTTATTATGATAGTCATGAATAAACTTTTAATAAATAATTATTGCATGTTTCTAAACTCATTCTAGTAATGAAATAAATTCATGAATGCTCCACACATTCTATACATAATTTCATTATTCTATTACATTCACATCTTTGATTAATTTATTTTTTCTATATAATTGTCTAATTTCTTATCAAACAGTGAGTTTATGTCCCTTCAGAATTGTCCCTTTGTCAACAAAGTTAAAAAATTAACTTTACCATCATCTTTATAATTTTAAATTGTTATCTTAAGATTGGTAAGATAACATAAATTAAATAATAATTATAAATTAAAATTAGCATTTATACTACAGCTGTAATTAGGAACTCTGGGAATGAAGTCAATCGATCTATGTTTTAATCATTCCTCTAGATGTTTTGATACCTGTTTCTTTTTGAGAGTATTGTACTTTCTTATAATATTACATGATATTTTATAAGGCAGCTAATAAATCTGTTTTATTCAATAGTGTATGACCTCCTTGGAACTAGGAACTAAACTTATTCACTGTTTACTTCTAATAGCACCAAGAAAAATGTTTTTCCATAGGACAGAAAATCAATGCTTGCTTGTAGGATTAAACCATCTTACAAAATGAAACAGTTCATTTTTTTCTCTGTATCTGCTGAGTATTTAATAAATAATATCTGTATTAAAACACACACATTCTTCCTTAGTTCTATTCTTTGCTATTCCCAGCCAACACAAGCTGAAATTTCATTTGCTTTTTAAAATGCATTGACACTGGGAATTAAGGTCAGGATCTTGCCCTTGCCAAGCAGATGCTGCACCACTGAGCTACATCACTAGCCCTCATTTACTATTAATGAAAATATTTTCTGTCTTGAGACCCAAGACTTCTTTTATTTTCTTACTTTATATACTCAGGATGATTTTTTTTCTAGAAGATATTAAAGAATTTAACTTTATTTCACAAAATAATTTAATTTGATTTTCCTGTAAAGGCAATAGTTTTCATTTCCTTCATCCTTAACTGTCTTCATCATTGTGATTAGCTGATTGATTGACATAAGCATTTTCAATTTATCTGATCATTTAGAGAAAAGGTGCAGCTGGGCTATGCTGATTCTCCTAAATGATCAAGGGTTGTCATCACTTATCCACAGGGGATATGTTCCAAGATCCTCAGAGGATGCTGGAAATTACAGACAGTATCAAACTGTGTTATATTATTGGTGTATCCATATATCCTGAAGCATTACCAGATAATACCAGGCTTAATCTGCTCTTCCTTGTTTCATTGTTGGTATATTTTAGGGCCATATTTAAGTAAAATAAAAGCTGCTCAAACATAGGTCTGACATATCAGTGTAAGCACTGTGAGTCATGAGCTAAGATACTACATAATACTGAAATGTCAAGACAAGTAAATACATATTTATTTCCCCAGGAAGAATAGAAAGGGGTGATATGGTATTTCATCATGATGTATGCAATTGTATGCAAATTAAACTTTGAGTTGCTTATTGATATTTTTTCTCTGTTACTTTTTCTTGTCGCTGAGAAAAATATCTGATACCCAAAGTTGAAGGGAGAAAGATTTATTTAGCACACAGTTTGGAAATGGTTAAGTCTATAATCAGATGGCTCCAATTCAGGGTGGCTTGGCAGAGGGGCATCACAGACCAGCAGTTCATGTTGGGCAGACTGCAGCAAAGCAACAGGATAGACAGGAGAGGAGCCTCTTGCTGTCTCTTATATTGTATCCAGGCTACAAGCTAAAAAGCTAAAGTCAGTACAATATTTTAGTGAATATATATATATAATAACAAAAAACTTTAATTCAGATAATGTAGCAAGAGTTTTGACTGCATATAATATCAACCATTTTAAATTTATTCATTTTGTATTCATCCCAATAAATTTATTTTTAACATTTTATTCTTAAAATAAAAATATACATATTTGATATATGTGTATCAAATATATATATTTGATACATATATATTATAAAACTTACTATAGTGAAGCAACTTAACATGCACATCATGTCACACAGATAGCTACTATCTAGTGGCAAAGAACATCTAAAAGATTTTTATTCAGCATGTATTTTATAGAGTCTAAATTTTTTATGTTTAATCCTCATCACATATTACATCTCTAGGTTAGTTCATTATATATATATATATATATATATATATATATATATATATAAAATGTTTGTACTTTTTCACCAACAGCTATTGAAATGTATTTATATTTATCTATCTGTACAACATTTTCTTTCTGCATGTCAATTATTCCACTTAACACAGTATCTTCTAGTATCATAATGTCAAAATATAATGTACACATATTTAAAATGTACACATATTTGTATATATATATATATATGTACATATATGCACACATATGCATATATGTCTATATGTGGCTATTAATTTATTTATTTATTTAGCACAGAGCTCACATCGTGCTCTCATAATGATCTGAATGGAAAAGTAAAGCAGCCTGTTCTGTAAAGAATGCGTAAGGATAGCAATAACAGGGTGAAACTCGTAAGTTTGGTGCCAAATGCCATGATTCTAAGTGATTTTCTTCTCTGGGAAATGGAAATGTTATTTTACTCCTGACACTTTTGCATTATTGTAGAAACACACACACACGCACATACATACACACACACACACTATAGAAATAAGTGTCCATTTAAGTAAATGCTACAGGTTGCATATATTGCCATATCTGCACAGGGTCTTCATGATAATTCGTGTTTGTGTTTAAATAATTGTTAGTGACAGTCTACATAGAATGACATACAACACTTTTCATCACTGCCCATACCTCAAGAAGTTGGCACTTACATACATTTTAAAGCATACTAAATTTCAAAGGGAAAACAGAAACAAAGTAATATTTTCACATGACATGAATTTGTAACTGGAGAATAATCTCACCCTATTACCAAAGGTGATGTAAAGTTATTGAATGATGATCACTCTCTTTAATATTGAGTAATTTAGATACAATAGTTTAAAATTAATTATTATTAATGTGCTTATGTTATATGAAAAGGGAATAAGTGTGGGAGGAAAAAGCATACTTTATAATTAATTGTATTCATAATAAAATGAAAAATTCTCATAATCTTCACAGTACGCATGTTTGCAAATGATCACATTGTTCTAACTAGTATCATATAATTACACAATATATTTCATATTACTATTGCCTTCAATAAGGACCTGAGTTGTTCTTCTTTCTTTACTTGGGAGTTACCCAAATTTTCTTTCTGGAAGGGTTTTCCAGGCTATCAGTTTTTCTGAACTGTGTTTCTGTCATTTGCTCATGACTTTAATCACAGTACAGTTGTGCTAAGAAGTTTGCTATAGGATTTCCCATGTTCCAGATTCATGCTTCCTTATCTCTATTAAGCACTAGCTGTTCAATTTTTTCTTAAAATTCAAGCTTATTCTCTGGAGTCTTAGATTCAGAGGCATGAAGAGCACAAAATTGTTAGTTGTAGTTTCAATTTCAAATTCAGTGAAATGAATGTTGTGTCTTCTTAAAGAATCTTCTCTTTAGAATTAAGCCTTCTGGAAGTTCTATTAGAGCGTAAAATGATAGAAATCAGGGGAAATGTTAGCTAGTGGATTGGTAAGAGAAAAAAGGAGTAAATTGTACTTTCACTCCTTGATTTCTAAATTTATAATCCTGGTGACAGGAAGGATGTCATCACCATAAATGTACAAGGACTCAAAAGATACACAAACTTTGCTGAACATTACCCTGCAAGGTATTGTCATGATTCAGATATTTTAATAAACATTCAAAAATTTTTCACTATGTTTATAAAGCCAGCTGTATTGGGATAGTGGAAAACATGTAAGACCATTGAAATCCATGAACATTGACCCATAGCTACATTTTATTTTTAGGGCAGTGCATTCCTTTATCAGTAGAAAGCTGTTTGTAACACAGTTATTGTGGATAAGCAACTCTTTAAATTTATGAATGACACATGATAAAATAATTGTGTGTAGGAAAGGCAAGCCCATACTCAAAGTATCTACTGCACCAGTCCTCAAATATTGCCAATTTTATGTTGAAATCTATCTAACATAATAGACCACATCAGAGCACAGTTCGATCACCCCAAGGAAAGAGTTAGCTCTGGATAATCACTTTTCTCTTCTATTGATAGTAAAGCATGCATTTTGCAAGGTCAAGGAAGTTAATTTTGTGAGCACATGCATCACCCCAATTAATATCACAAGGGCCATTTTGTCAATGACCTGAGTGAGATCAGGATGGATGATATAGATGGGTGTCCTCAGAAGCCAATATGCTAATTAGTCCTCCCTCTGATAAGTACACCTTTCTTTGATGATTCACAAGAAATAAAAATAACAACTTGCCTTTTCAAAATATTTAGAACACATGTTTTCTCTAGATCTGTTTGTCTTCAAATTTATAAGCTTTCAAACTGTTTACAAAAGTAAATCAATGAATATACAATTTTATATCTGTTCATTTTTCCTTCCAATGAAAATGAACGGGATTTGTCCTTCATAATTTTGCTATCTTAAAAGATTTTCCTACACTACCATGCTTCAATGAAACCTTAGAAAAAGCTTGTCGTGCTTTAGCTGCCCATTTCCAGTTAGCATTTGCATGTTTTACCCAAATTCCCTCAAAAAAGAGTTAAATACATCATTTTGCTATAATACACATATAACGATGTTTATTGCAGCAAAATTCATAATGGCTATCTCTTGTGAGTCATCTATATATCCATCTAAAGATAATTGGTTAAATAAAAACATGGTATTGTACATAACAGAGTATTACTCTGTAAAGAAGAATAAACTGATTCATAAGAATATAGGTATACCTTCAAACTATAATAGTAGGTGAAATAAATGAAACACATACTTTAAATATTTCAAGGATTCTCTTACTTGAGAAACTCAAAATATACATAAACAGCAAAGTAAAAACAGATAAAAAACAGGAAGTACACAGATACATCTTTTAAAAATGGAAAGGGGAACAAAAAAATAGAACACGCAAGAATTAAGGATGAATAGGAAGAAAAAAGAATCAAAATGTGTGATGTACAATTACCAACTCCCATGAGGAATGTAATCTTATATACTGCAAACATGTATTACTAAAAAACTAAAAATTGGGAAAAAAAAGATGATTCATTGCTATTCCCAGATGCATCTGTTTTCTGTATAGGTGACTAGATAGATATTTAGAGGGGATTAAGTTGCCTAATTTTCTGTTATGTAATAACAGTGCTAGTCTCTAAAATTCCTCCAAATGTGGTATTATTTTTTACTGTACTATTGCTAGGTAGACATAATTCTGTTGTTTCCACTTTGTCTTTGCAATCCAATCAGTCCTATCTCATTAGGTGAGGACATCCATGAGAAGAATCTATCAGTCACTGGGTAGGACTATTCTAATTATGAATTCCAAACTGGGGAAATAGAAGAATAGGTTTAAGGATAAGATGTTTCTGAGTTATGACTTCATCAATCATGTGACTTCCATGAGACCTACTCTGATTAATAGGCCAGTGATATTTTGGATCTTCTGTGTGATTCCTGCCACTTTAGAACTTGTGTTTTGTGACACTTAAAGTCTAATAATTTATTTTTCTTCAGTGCACCATCGCATAGGACTTTTGGGAAAGACTACAGAAAAGACTAACAGCAAAAAGTTGTGGAGTCACAATGAAGTCTTTTCTCAATTGAATTTGGCTTTCTATTTATTTAAAGAGTTCTGAGTCAATAAATGGTATTGTTAGGAAATTAAATGGGGGAGGGTTAATATCAGTAACTACACATATTGCACCTGTGTACATTTCTGTAAAGTAGAAATATCATCCTGGTCTTTTCTATTAAATGCACCTTTTTTTCCATACCATGGTTTTTGGATTCCATGGTGACTTGAGTTCAATCATAGGTCTAAAAGCAAAAAGGGATGAGAAGCATAAATCCTGAAGAGAACATTTGGCAGCTTAGGTAAGTCCTTAGGAAAGGCAATGTCATTTAGGTTCTTCAGTCATGAGAGGCTTAACCAACTCATATAAGGTTGCTATAGTTCCTATTGAGCTAAAATCAAAGCCAAACCAAACCACACAACCCCAGAGAAATCTTAATGTCCCCAGCTTCCAAAGTATCTTTATGTGGCTCCATTATAATTTTCAATATTTTGTTTCTCCCCAGTAAGTGCTTTTACTTTACACAAAGGTACCATTTATGGTTGAGTATTCAATTTTGATTATAATTAATCATTTGTAAGACTTGGGCTTCCTTTTCAGAAAACTCAGCATTATGACTACATAAGATAAAGATTTCTTACTGTTCACGTATAGTTCACATATGCTGAATTGGAACTGGGAATTTAAATCCCTGCATTCATTATTTTCTTTTACTACTCTCTCCAGCACAGTTATACAGTATAAGCAGTTGAAAGTTGTACATTATATTAGGTGAAAAAGCCTTTCAACATATCAAGTACATAGCAATCCAGCATTTAGCTTTTATGAGTATTTAAGAGCATTCAATGATTATATTTTGTCTCTCTGTATTGCCATCTTACTGCATGAATATTTTAAGTTTTATATTACTCAAAATACAGTTATAATACCTTAAAATGTAACTGTGTTTATGTTAGGGCTTTTATCTAGATGTCCTTTCAAACCAATGTGTATTCATAGGTGGGGCTTTTTGGAACTGGTTGGATACAGATTATGTGATACTAGGGTTAAGTGTGTGTGTGTGTGTGTGTGTGTGTGTGTGTGTGTGTGTGTGTGTGTGATATTAAGTTAGACCACTGATTATGGTAAACATACTTCTGGGTGAACATACTTCTGGGTGTGGCTGAATGGATTTACTGAAAATTGAAGCCTAGCCTAATGTGGGTGGCATGGCCCAAAAGACATAGCCTTTTTGAGATAGAAAGGAAAAGCAAGTTTGCAGCGGCTGCTGCCGCCTTGTGCTGTGGCATAGACCATTTGTGCTTAGTGATGTCCTCTACTCTGCTCCCTGCCTTGGAGCCTGCTGGACTGAAACTTTACCACTGTGAGCCAAAATAAATCTTTTCTCTTTAACTTGTGGGTGCTAGCATTTTCTCTCAACAATGAAAAAGCTAACCATGACAATTAGAAAGTCAATTCAAAACCCTGAAACAAATCAAGAAAATTCATCCTTATGATGCTGTTCTTCTACCTTTATTTGCAAAAATTAAAGGAATACATAAGGAAGAAAACAAAGCAAATATTGTGTGTGTATTTATGTACATGTAAACATGTAACCATATGTATGTGCATGTAAAATATAAATTATACTTTAATTTTTGACAAAATAAACTCTTAACCTCTTTGTTCCAAGCATATGTGTCAAGACAAAAGTTATGCATCCACACACTTGCATAAAGTTGCATAAAGCAGATTATTTCATAAAATTTATAAGTTTATATTATAAGGCAACAGTATATTGTAAAAGCTCAGAGGAGGACCACATATAACAGATAAAAATTTCAAGATAAGAGGTATCATAAAAATTATTTCTACTTTTCCTAGACTACTAAACTATCTTCCCCCTACATGCATTTTTCTATCTCTGATGCTATGTTGTAAATTTATTTCCCTAAATAATTCTCTTGTACTACAATACCCAATGCATCACAGTGCCTTTTTTCTGGCCATTCTACCTCCCAATTATGTCTTATCAACTTTCTTCTAAATTATATTTCTTCATAGAACATGATGCTACTTTCTTATTTACATGCTTTTATGTGGGACCCAGTATAATATAAAATCCATTTAATCATTATTTATTTTTCATATTTATAAATATTTCTGATACAATGGAGGGCTCCATAAAATTTTGTTAAGCAAATCATTGAATAAAAATTAGTTGTAATTTTTATGAATATAAGTTGATTTGAGATGGAGAAATGAGGAAGTGAATCCCTGCAAACAAATTACTTGAGTCCAAATCAACAGTTTAGAAATGTGACACATTGTGTCCACTGAATATTATAAAATAGCTGGTATACTGAATATGAAGCAATGTGCAGGATCATTACAAGCAAGATCATTCCTGGCTGTTAGACAAAGCAGCATCTGGTTAAGTATTAAATCAGTATAATAGATAGGAAACAAAAAGACTGTCAGAAACTTCAGTTGGGTGAATTTGGCCATAATCACGATGAAATTTGGAATTCACACTCAAACAAATATGCTAGCATTAAAAATACACATATAACAGAAATGTTTAAGAAATACAATGGCAAACTTTTTAGTGACTTTTGTAAGGGGTAAAGAAAAGAACTATATCAAGGCTAATACGTAAGTTTCCTATTTGGAAAATTGAATTTGCTACATAGAATAAGAAACAGGGTAGATGGTGTGGATTGTGGGTGATAATTGGAGTAGTGAATATTTTTAGATTTAAATGCCTGGGCAATAAATAATTATTTATGCCTAGTAAGAAATTTTCATAAGGGCTTTAGGACTGGAAGAGTCTGAAACTACAGAAAAATATTACAAGAATTTGAGTGATATTTGATATAGTAGAAGTGGCTAAAATAGGTGAGTTAATGCATAAAATAAAGTATACGTGATGTCTCTAGATATAATAAGGAAAAACAATCTGAAGATGACCATGGGTAGAAAATTGACCTTGTAATAGAATGTAGAAAACAATGCCTTTCATGGTAATTGAGGATGTTTTATCTGATCACTATAAATGTTTATAAATTTTTGACCATAGCAATTAGTTACCATAGCAATTATGGTATATACTAGATTTCTTCATCAAATTTTCTTGTTATTTATGTGATATACACTAGCTTTCCTCATCAAATTTTCTTTTTTTTCATATTACATACACACATATTGAATATATGAACATAGGCACTCATGTGTGTAGATTTTGTTGATTTTTAATATAGAGTTATTATTTTATAAATGATTTGATTGAACATATTATTTGTGTGCTGATTGAGTTTCTTCTAATTTGGAGAAAATAAGTGAAAGGAGTTTTTTGTAACATAAGACATAATGGCAATGTCAGTAGAGAAAGGAGCTACAGTTAATTATCTCTCTAATTACATTCTAAATTTTTGCAAAAGAATTCATGAGAATAGGCTAGGAAATGTTGTAAAATATGTGTCTCAAAATTATTCTATTTCAAGGGAGTTAATTACGTATATAAAAACTCTTATCAGTCATTACTGAGAAAAGATTTCTGAGATATTATTTGTTAAGCACCATATCAGTGTCTACTGCTTGTAAGCAGATGATTTGAGGCATTAAAAAATACTCCCTCTGATAGTAACCCTGATATAGACACTCAAAAACAAGAGGAAAGCCTGAAAGACTTAGATGAAGCAATGAAGAACACATCTATTGATTACCTCAAGCTGTTATAGCATTCCTTATATATAAGTAAATTATTTTATTAGTGTAATAATATATTTTATATAAAATTATATTCTGTTTTTTAATAAAGAACATCTTTCACTTTTTAAAAGAAAGCCAATTTTGTGCTTTGCTAATTGTCTTCAGCATCCAAGAATAACTGCATATTACAAAATGAATAAAATGTGATGTAGAATTAAATATGTTTCTAAAGCTGTGCTAATTTTTGTGTGTGGTCCATTAATCTACTTCTCTATACTCACAGTATTGTATATGGATTTGTCTAATTACAAATAATGCCATTAAATATCTCTTTCAATTAATTGCTAACATAAAATTTCAGAGACTTTATAAATTTATATTTTATTTTTTCCATTAGATTTATTTTACCATTAAAGTTTTCATTTCTTCTTTCTTTCTTTCTTTCTTTCTTTCTTTCTTTCTTTCTTTCTTTTTCTTTTTGAGACAGGGTCTCACTATGAAGTTCCATATGACCTTGAGTTCACTTCATAGCCCAGGCTGGTCTCAAACTTGAAATGACCTTCCTACTGTAGCATAATGCTAAGATTTTTATCATATTCCTCAATGTGTTTAGTTCATATTATCCATAAGTCATCCCACTACAAGACCTTTGGTTTTCTTTGATTATCTTGTTGTAACTTATTTGAGCAAAATCAAATGTAATTTAAAGTAAATTTTGCATAAAATATATTTTCTACACAGAAATGTGGGACTGCCTGCAACAACATGAGCCAACCCCTGGAGGATCCCCCCTAACTCCTGGATATAGTACTGCTGTTGGTCTTCAGCTCCTGCCCCTTCATCCAGAACCTTATACTACAGTTAATTAACCATGCTGGCTCCATGGGAGATTCAGGAACCCCTCACCTAAATAGAAGATCTCAGCAGGCTCCAGTCAGTGTGGTGAGTTTGCCCCTAAAATAGAGGTCTGCAGTGGGTAAATTATAACAGTAGTGAAGTTCCCTCCAACTTTAAGACCTTGGAGAACCTGGCAAAAGAGTGGGTGATACCCTCCTCCACATAGAGAACATCAGACAGGTTGAGCACCATGCCAATAAGGCCTCCCTTAATTTGGAGAAACTTAACAGAGCTTATGAGACACCCAGTGACACAGTATACCCTCAGCCAACATAAACACTAGAGACAGGGAGATCTGGTGACCTGCAATAACCTGAAGACATAGCAGCAACAGGAACTAAGTGTTGACCTACATCAATACTCCTAGGCTAGTTAGCCCAGGAAGAATATAGGACTCACCCAAAAGCCCTGCAGAAGGAATTCATGTGACTGGCTCTCCTCTTTATTGTGATACCCAGCAATTGGAAAAACATCAAGCACACAGTAGGACCATACAATTCACATTATTGACAGTTGAGACTATTGGGATTGAAAGACCAAATATTTGCCCAAAAGGTGAAAATGACAAAATGAAAAGGCAAAATGCAATATCAAACACTGAGTCCATCAGAAGCAAGAACAGGAGGCATTGAAATAGGGGACTTTAAAAGTCATACATCTGAAATCTCTGAAAAAATAGCAAATAAAATAAAGAAATCCATGAAACTGTAGAGGAAATCAAATTATAAATAGTTTCTCACTTAAAGATAGAAATGACAACCTTAGTAAAGAAGTTGCTTAGCATAGCTTAGCATAGCTAGAGAAGAAATAGATAAAAAAGTACAGGAGCATAGTAAACTAATTTATAGTTTGAATGAACAATATAGAAAATAAGCACAATCCATGAAAAAAATTCAAAGAGACACCCAAGAAAAAAAATTCTATTGAAATATGGCAAAACCATTTAAAGGAAGCTGAGGATAGAATTTTGGACCTCGAGGACAGGGTCACAGTTAGCGATGACAAAAGAATAGAACTTTTAAAAACAATGAAACAGCATGAAATGACAATACAGCAACTTCAGGATGCTGCCAAGAGAAGCAATAGATGACTAATAGGCATCAATGAAGATGCAGGAATCAATGCAAATGACATTGCTAAAATATTCACAGAACTAATAGCAGAAAATTTCCCAAACATGAGGAAAAGTTCTGATATACAATAAGTAAAGCATATAGAATGTGAAACAGTCACAACCAACATAAATCTACACCTGGACATATAATAATTAGGATCCCAGACATTATAGAAACAGAACACTAAAGGTTGTTAGAGAAAAGACACAACTCACCTATCAAGGAAAATACACCAGAATTATGGAAGACTTTTCATCCCAAACCCTCCAGTTAGGATGAGCTTGAAGTGCAGTATTCCAAGCACTGAAAGAAAACAACTTTCAACCCAGACTGATATGCTTAGAAAAAGTCTTTCCAATTTAATGGAGAAACAAGATACTTACATGACAAAGAACAACTGAAGAAATTCATGTCCACAAAGCCAACCCTAGAAAGAATATTGAAAGACATACTAGATAGAGACAAAAATACCACAATCTCCAGAACAACAAGAAAGAAACCACCAGGCAGGGCAACAATTAAACAAGGGGGAAAAGAATAAAACAAACAACAGGAACATAACATGACAACTTGAGCCAGTACTTATCGGTTATATCAATAAATGTAAGTGACCTCAATTTACCTTTCAAAAGAAATAGGTTGAGAGAATGGATCAAGAAAAAGGATCCCACAATATGCTGTATACAAGAAATACATCTGACTTAAAAGGAAACTCATAAATTAAAGGTCAAAGGATGGAAAACAGCATTTCATGTAACAGAAACCCAGAAAAAAGTAAGGGTAGATGTTCTGTTTGCAGACAATGTGAACTTAAAACCTAAAATGATTAAAAGAAATAAACAAAGTCACTACACACTTGTTAGTGGAAAACTTCAAGAGGAAGAACTAACAATTATAACTATATATGCACCAAATACATGAGCACCCAACTATATAAGACAAATAATAATGGACATGAAAAACCAAATACACAAGAACACAGTTGTAATAGGATGCCTTAATATCCCACTGTCACAAAGAGAAAGATCAACTAGACAAAAAGTCAGCAAAGAAATAATAGAACTGAATTATATCTGTGAGCAAATGTACTTAGTAAATGTCTACAGTGTTCCACCCAACCACATCAGAACATGCAATCTTCTCAGCTGCACATGGAACATTCTCCAAAGTAGGTCATATATTAACCCATAAGACATTCTAAAGTAAATGCAAAGGGATTCAAATTATCCCATGCATAATATCTGATCATAGTGCACTGAAATTGGAACTTAATGGCAAAAGAAATTGCAAAGCCTGCATAAATGCATGGAAATTAAATAACAACCTTCTGAACAAACAGTGAGTTACAGGTGAAATTATAGAAGAAATAAAGCAATATCTACAATTCAATGAAAATGTGGATACAACATACTGAAACCTGTGGGATGCAATGAAAGCCATCCTAAGAGAGAAATATATAGCAATAAATAGTCACATTAGGAAGACAGAATAAGTACAAATAAACAACCTGATGCTACATATCAAGCTTCTAGAAAAGGAAGAGTAAGTCAAACACAGAGCTCATAGAAAAGAGGAAATTTTAAAGATCACAACAGAAATTAATGCAATTGAAACTAAAAAAAAATACCAAGAATTAATGAGCCAAAGAGCTGGATTTTTGAGAGAATAAACAAAACTGATAAACCTCTAGCCAACCTTATCAAGAAAAATAGAGAAAAATCTCAAACTCATGCAATAAAGACTGAAAAGAGAGAAATCATTACAGATCCCATGGAAATTCAAAAAATCATGCATACATACTTTGAAAATCTCTACTCACATAGGTTGGAAAACACAGAGGAAATGGACAGATTTCTATAAACATGAACTACCAAAGTTCAACCAAAAAGCTATAACACTTTTGAGTAACCCAATATCAGCTACTGAAATTGAAAACATGATTTAAAATCTTTCCAACAAAGAAAAGCCCAGGTTCTTAGTGTTTCATGGTGGAATTCTACAAGAAATTTAGGCAAAATTTGACTCCAGTACCCCTTAAACTCTTCAATGATATTGAAAGAGAAGTAATCTTCCCTAACTCATCCCTGAGGCAAGTATTACTCTGATACCAATACCAGAGAAAGACCCAACCAAAAGGAGATCTATAGGACAATCTCACTAATAAACACTGATGTAAAGATTCTCAATAAAATACTGGCCCATAGAATGCAGCAAATAATCAAGAATATTATGCACCATGACCAAATAAGATTTATTCCAGGAATTCAGGAATGGTTTAACATACACAAATCAGTAAATGTAATACATCCCATTAACTAAGCCAAAAAACAAAAATCACATGATAATCTCAATAGATACAAAAAACTTTCAATAAAGTCCAACAATTGTTCATGATAGAAATCCTACAGAAACTAGTAATAGAAAGTATCTTCCACAATTTCATAAAGGCCATCTATGACAAAGCAATAGCCAACATTACACTAAATGATCAAAAACTAAAATCTTTCACTCTAAAATCAGGACCAAGACAAGGATATCCACTATCACCACTCCTATTCAACATAGTTCTGGAAATATTAGCCAGGGAAATTGGACAAGAGAGAGGAATAAAAGGAATGAAGATAGGAAAGGAAGAAGTAAAATTATCAAATTTGCAGATGACATGATACTTTCTGTAGAAGATTTAAAAAAAAAAACTCCATAAGATGACCACTAGAGATAATAAACAAATTCAGTAGTGTAGGTGAATACAAAGTCAGCACTCATAATTCAAGAGTATTCCAGTACAGAAATGAAAAACTCACTGAGAGAAAAATTATGAAAATATTACCTTTCACAATAGTATCTTAAAAAATGAAATATCTAGGAATCAACCTAACCAAGAATTTAAAAGATCTATATTCTGACATTTGTACTATTTTAAAAAAAATAGAATGAAGAAAATATTAGAACATTGAAGAATATTCCTTGCTCTTTGTTAGGAAGAGCAAACATTGTGAAAATGGCCATACTCTCAAAACTGTTACACAGATTTAATGCAATCCCAATCAAAATACCATTAATATATGTCACAGATCTAAAGAAAACACTCCTAAAATTCATTTGGAGACAGAAAAGACCTATAATAGCAAAGGCAATTGTGGGCAACAAAGGTAAGGCAGGAGGCATCTCATTTCCTGACTTGAAATTATACTATAAAGCCTCAGTGATAAAATCAGCATGGTACTGGCAAAGAACAGACCTGAGGATCAATGGAACAGATTAGAAGATACAAAAACAACTGCAGAGACACTCAGATACCTTATGTTTGACAAAAGGGCTAAACATATTCATGGAAAAAGGATAGGCTCTTTAATAAATGGTGTTGGAAAAATTGGCTTTCCGCATGCCAAAGACTGAAATGAGACCCATTCCTATCACCATGAACTAAACAAAAGTCAAAATGGATCAAAGATCTAAATATTAAAACATAAACATTCAATCTATTGGAAGACAAGATAGGTAGAAATCTTGGAGACATATTGTGTAGGCAGAGAATTAATGAACAAAATGCAAACAGCACAGTAAATACTCCAAAAAATCAACAACTGGGATCAGATCTTATTAAAAAGTTTTTGCGCTTCAAAAGAAATAACCAACATATTGTTCCTTAGTTTTTTAATATATTCTGTGATTTACTACCTGTGGCCCTATAGTATATTTCCTATAGCATATTTGGTAATCTAAAAATGCCTTATGTTAAATATTTCTTTTGATTGAATTTATCATAGTTAGCTGTAAACAACTTTGGTTTGGAATAGAATCAAAATAATATGAATAATTTTCATATTATATTAAACAATACTATATATTGGGCAAATATTTAAACTTCAAAAATATATAAATTATTTAGGTGGAGAAGAGATTGAGAAAGAGTATGATATCTTTTTATTTGCATTGATAAAGTAACTTTCTCTATTGAAAAATAGATATAAAACAGAGGCCTCTGAACATACCCACTAAAATGATGTCTGAAAAAAGGGCATTTGTTCAGCAGCTTAAATAGGAGCAAAAGACGCTCAAGTGTCTATTTTTAAAATAAAAAGAATAGAATATGAAGTTAAAAAAAATGTCAGGAATGAATATCACCTAAACTTCCTTTTACCTTTGTACAAGGTTTTTGTAAATCATAAAATTAAAGGTGATTTTAAAGTGTTCCATGAGTCCCCTGTTGCTCCCAGTATATATAATTCTATAGGTCTGTGGTAAAATTGTAAGAAACCAATAGTGATCTCTGCCTCTTACTATCCATGTCCTTCTTCTACAAGTCCTGCTGATTACCTATAAACTGAAATAGTGCATTTTTAAAAAGTTAATTGAAGGTGGGAAGTAGTGGAATGGCACATGTGGTAGAAGCTTATAAGTGATTGTTAATTCCATTTTACCTGTATTATTTCTTTCATGTTTTCTAGAATTATATCTTCTTAATTTCTATATTTATTTGTACATATTCATGTGTACATGGTGATTCTTTCATTGTGGGGAATTGGTACATCTATAGTTGCTACACAGAGAGTTGGTACACATAAGTTGTTATTTATTATTATTATTATTATTATTTGTACTGGGGATTAAACTCAAGACCTCAACATTTGCTAAGCAGGCACTTACACCACTGAGCTAAACCCCTGACCATATAAATTCCTTTTGATACCCACAGCCCTCACTTCTGTCTCCCCTCTACCTCTTCTCCTTTTCCTTTATAGAGAATCTATCTCCCTATTGCATATCATCTATCTTCTATATTGATCTTTAAATTATTTATACTTTGGGTTTCCAAAGAAAAGAAACCAGGTAATACATATATCTGCCTGTTTGATTTACTTCACCTAACATTCCTACAAATGACTCAAATTTATCCTTCTTTATGACTGAGTAGTAATTTATTTTGTAAGTATACCTTATTTTTTTTGGTATCTTTTCATCTGTTGATGGGCAGGCTGACCATTTCCAAGAAAAAGCTATTATAAGTTGTGTTGCTAAAACATAGGTAGACATGTAATATGTATGTGATGTAATATGATGTCTTAAACTCTTTCATGAATGCTCCAAAGAAAGTGAAAAGCTGAGCCAAATAGAATTTCTTATTTTTGATTTTTTACAGAATCTCCATACTGATTTCTATAGTGCTTTTACTAGAATAGATTCCCTCCAACAATTTGGGAGGGTTCCCTTCTCACATGTAGCCTTTCTAGCATTTATTACTTGTTTTATTGTTAACAGTAATTCTTTATGAAGTAAGATAGAATAACAGCATTGTATTAATTTGCATTTCTCCTATGGCCAATGATATGGAATATTGTGTCATGTATTTTTTTGGTTATTTTTCTTCTTCCAAGAAATGTCTATTTCAATTGTCCATTTTTTCTTGCATCTTTAGGGTTTCTAATATTTTTGTGCTTCTTATATATTTTAGATATTGCTCTTCTTCCTGAGTACTTCCTGAGGTCTACTTCCTGAGGACTTCACAAATGTGTTTTCCATTCTGTAGTCTGTCTCTTCAGTCTGTTGGTTATTTTCTTTGCTCTATAAAAGCATTATAATTTGGTAAATCACAATTTGTTGATTGTTGGAGTGATGTCTGTTGGAAATCTGTTAAAAAATGCTTACCTGTCATAATATTTTCAAAATTTTCCTTATTTCATCTTCCAGCACATTTGGTGCTTCTTTTTTTATCATCCAGGCCTTTGATCCATTTTATTTTAATTTATTTTATTTTATTTCATTTCATTTCATTTCATTTCATTTTTGTCTTTTTGAGGCAGCATCTCACAAATAGCTCTGGCTGGCCGTGAGCACACTTCATAACACAAGCTTGAGTCCAACTCTCAGTGATCCACCTGAGTGTTAGGGTTAGAGGCATGAGCCACCATATCCAGTTCTTTGATCCATTTCAATTTTATTTCACACGTGGTGATAGATATGTGTCTGTTTAATCTTTTGCATGTGTGTAACTCACCTTTTTCAGAATCTATTTTTCCTCCAGTGTATATTTTTTTAATCTTCATAAGAGACCAAATTAATGAAATGTTATAACATCCTCTATTCTGCTCCATTTATGTGCATGTCTTTGTGACAGCTATTTTTATCGCTGTAGCTTTGTAATTTCACTTGAAGTTCAGAATTTTTACACACAGTGATGCCCTTGCCCAAGCCTACCTTTTGCATTCTGGATCTCTTCTACTTCATGTAAATTTTAGCATTTTTTCCAGATCTGTGAGGAGAACTGTATTTTGGCTGAGATTATATTAAATCTATACATTAGCTTTAATGTTATGGACATTCTGACATTGCTATTACCTCTCCAGAACCAAGGATATCTTTCTGTTTTCTGATTTCCTCTTTGGTCTCCTTTTCAAGAACACTGTAGTTTTCATTAGATATGTCTTTAATTTCTTTGCTTAGGTTATTTCCCAAGCATTTAACTTTTCTTCATTATTGGGAAAGATATTTTTTGTAATATTTTGTGGATTTATTGTTAGTGTATAGAAATTAATTTTTATGAAAAGATTTTGTAATCTTCTACATTTCTGAAATTGATTATTAGTTCTATGAGTCTTATAAGGGATTTTGTAGGACTTTGTGGAGAAGAAAGGATCATGTCAGCTAAGAATAATAATAATATGGCTTCTTTCTTTCTCTATATTATTTCTTTTATTTCTTTTTTTGTCTGTTCTGCCTAATGTTTTGAGTACTATGTTTAACAGGAATGATGATAGATGAATCTTTTTCTTGTTCTTTGTTTTAGAGAAAAGAATTTCACTTTTTATAACTTTAATACAAATTTGACAATGGATTTGTCATAAATAGCTTTTCTCACATTGAGATATTTATTTTTTTGGGGGGGGTTATAAAATAGAAGCCCAAAGATAGGCAGGAGTAGCAATCTTCTCTTGTTTCTCATTTGACTGCTTTTATGAAGGATGCCATTGGGCTATAAGATTATATATTTGATGAAAAATGTGTCAAGAATCTAACTAATATTTATTACCAACATCTAATAAAGAACTGACAGTTCAAACCAACAGTCTAGTAGTTATTGAGTCTTGCCAATGAGTAAATTTTTACGTCAATCTCACCCTTGGAAGACCTATGATAAATGTCCAATTTGTGAAAGATGCAAACCAAGCACATGAGGAAGGCCACTGCAATCTTAATTTACAGACACTGTGAAATAATAAATAACATGAATATATCAACTTTGGAATTAGATTCTTATACAACAATCAATAGCTAATATATGTGTTATGGCTAACTTATTTACTCTCATGGATTCTTATTTTATTTACTTATTGATCAAATATAATTCAAGTGGTTCAGCTGTGATGGTTACTAACATTCAAACTCTTATTCTAAAATTTTCAGTGTATATTTCCACTCAACAATTCTCAGAAACCACAACACCAGTATAAACAATATCACACTCATCATTTTCCCACAAACTGCACTTTCATGCAAGAAAATGTAATCCTACTAGTTTTTCATACTTACTGCTTCAGATATAGAAATCATTATTAACTGCTATTATGAATCTCTCCTCTGAGCTTTAAATATATTAATATTACTTTATTCTACTGCTAAATACCTTTGTAATCCTTTTAATAATCTTTATTTCATATCTGTGCTTCAAATACTGTGAATTTTCATCTAATTTGCTGTCACAGATGCAGGAGAAGTATCCATTTTTGACAATGCAGAGAAAATGACATTTATAAAAATAAACATGCCCACATAGTTTTTTCTTAAGACTGTTTAAAGCATTCTAAATACTTCCAGGTAAAAGTTAATTCTTTTACACAGATCTAAACCATCTGACAAAAATGATATTTTTGGCTCTCTTGCATCAGATTTGTTTTGGCACAAGAAGGCAGATATATTTATCTATGTTATCCATTTCTTGATCTCCAGACTTATATCAGGATCTTTTCAATAAATTCATGAATGAAATAATGAATGAATGATTGAATATATACTTCCAAACTTTAGCTTTTTTAATATCACCACTGTGTCAATAAACACCATGACCTTTTAAACATATAGTCTTGTAAATCAGACATATGGATTTTAGTTCCAATTTTCTCATTATTTTATTTTCTTTGATCTTCAGCAGGACATGCCACAGAAATCCACACTGATTCAACACAAAGCTTATTTCATTATAACTTAACTATCATGGAAGATGAATGAACATCCTGAATTCCTTATTAAGGCCCAGGAGGATTAAAAGAGGATTGAAGGATATACAGAAAAAAATAACAAAAGAGGATTAGAATCAAAAGAAATATGAAGTTGTAATATATATTTGCACTGTGATACTAGCCAAATTCAGCCATCTAGGACACTAGCTTCAGGCCACGCTGTCTAATGGACAGTTAAAGGTGATAATGTGTTTCAGAGTAAAACATTTGGGTTATGATCCGAATCTTATGTAGCCACCAATGTTGGGAGCAAATCATAGGGCTTTAGTATTTGGTAGAAGAAAAAAATCAGTACTTTACTCACTTAGCACAATTAACCAAACTCCAGAATGGAATGAGATTCTAACACATTCTCTTGATTATGAACTTTATATAATGCTATCCAAACATAACTGTGGATATGCACAAATAGATTCTGATATTTCCAGTGTATCTTCCCATGTGAGACCACTAAATTTATGAGGACATTTGGAAGGTAGAAAGAAAAATATTTTTACTTTTTTTTTATCTTCTTTTTCACTTAATGGTATGAAGAAGTAGTGTCGATTAATTTTTCCTTTCTACTACATTTATATTTCTACTTTATCTATTGCACCCATAAGTATTATCAAAGTATACTAACAACTATAAAAATCATTTTTAAATCATAAATAAATATGATACTAACTTGGTTGAAATTTTTTTGTCTCAAAACATGAAAAGAAATAAATTGTGTAATAGCAATGTTTAGTTTGACTTTGATAATATTTTTTTTTGCATTTTTAAAAAAATTTAAAGAGGAAACAAAGCAAAAGAAAAAGGGTAGCAACTACACAGAATTCTAAAAGAAAAAAAGAGAAAAACCACTAAGATATCACTAGTAGATAAATTACATATTGTCATCATGGATGTAAGTTACAATCACAAAATTGATGGATACATAGTAGACATTTAAATGGTGAGACAACAAAAGATCTGCTCAAAGATCCAACAAAGATTCAGCAATATGGTCATCTATTTTACACACTCAAACAAACATGCAGTTATATCACTTAAAGCCCTTTCTTTTCCTCTCTTTTTTATGATGGCAATTACACATTTGGGTTTTATTACTCTTATAGTTCTTATCACTTTTTACACTAGAGATGCAATGTGATATTTATAAATATGATTTTTTATTTATTTCACTAATGAGGTTAGTCTCCAGTTGTCTCCATTTACTTATGAAGGCCTCAAGATCATCCTTTTTATAGCTGAGTAATATTCCATTGTGTAAAAATACCATATTTTTTTCATCCACTCTGCAGTTGATGGGCATCTTGGTTGTTTCCAAGATTTAGATATTACAAATTGTGCTTCTATGAATGTATATCACTGTGATATGAACTTTTCAGTTCTTCTTGGAAAATACCCATGAGGGGAATAGCTAGATTGAATGAAACTAGTCTTCTGAGAATTCTCCAGATGGATTTGCATAGTGGTTGCACCAGTATACATTCCCACCAACAGTAGAGCAGTGTTCTGTTTTCCCCGCAGCCTCACCAACATTTGTTATCAGTTGATTTCTTGATGGCAGTATTCTTTCCAGAGTGAGATAAAATCTTAGTGTTGTTTCAATTTGCATTTCTTGAATGACCGGTGATGGTGAACATTTCTTTATGTATTTATTTACCCTTTGCATATCTTCCTCTGAGAACTGTGTGTTCATCTCAGATGCCCATTTTTGAAGAGGGTCTTTGAATTTGGGGGGCTTGATGTTTTTGAATTCTTTATGTGTTCTGCATATTAGTTCTTTGTCTGAGGGATTGCTGGCTAAAATTCTTTCCCACTCTTCAGGTTTTCTTTTCACTCTATTGGTGATTTCCTTTGAAGTGTGGAAAATTTTCAATAATATGAGATCCCAGTTATTGATTCTTTGAAGTATTTCCTGTTCAGCTTGTGTTTTGTTTATGAATTCTCTGCCTACCCCTATGTCTCCAAGACTTCTTCCTACCTTGTATTCAAGTAGATTTAGTGTATCTCTTTTAATATTTAGCTCCCTGATCCATTTAGACTTTAGTTTTGTGCATGGTGATAGGCATGGATCTAGTTTCAGTCTTCAGCATGTAGAGAGCCAATTTTTCCAACACCATTTATTAAAAGGCTGTCCTTCTTCCAGTGGACATATTTAGTCCCTTTGTCAAATATCAGGTAGCTGAGTGTCTTTACAGTAGTGCTTGCATCTTCTAATCTGTTCCATTGATCCTTAGGTCTATTTCTTTGCCAGAACCATGCTGATTTTATCACTGTACTTTGTAGTATAGATTCAAGTCAGGAATTCAGATGCCTCCTGCCTTGCCTTTGTTGCCCAGAATTGTCTTTGCTTTTCTAGGTTTCTTCTGTTTCCAAATGAATTTTAGGAATGTTTTCTCTAGATCTGTGAGGTATGTCAATGGTATTTTGATTGGGATTGCATTAAATCTATATAACAGTTTGGTGAGTATGGCCATTTTCACACTGTTGGTCCTTCCTAGCCAAGAGCAAGGAATATCCTTCCATTTTCTAATATCTTCTTCAATCTCCTTTTTCAGTGTAGTATAATTTTCAGCATATAGGTATTTTACTTTTTTAGTTAGGTTGATTCCTAAGTATTTCATTCTTTAGATATTATTATAAAGGGCAATATTTCCATAATTTCTCTCATGGTGAGTTTTTTGTTTGTGTACAGGAAGGCTATTGATTTTGAGCATTGACTTTGTATCCAGCTATACTGCTGAACTTGTTTATTACCTCTAGTAGCCTTTTAATGGAGTTTTTTGGGTCTTCTCTATAGAGTATCATGTCATCTACAAATAGTGATAATTTAACTTCTTCCTTTCCTATCTTTAAACCTTTTATTTCTCTCTCTTGTCTGATTGCCCTGGCTAGTGTTTCCATAACTATATTGAAAAGGAGTGGTGATAGTGGACATCCTTCTTTTGTTCCTGATTTTAAAATAAAAGCTTTCAGTTTTTGTCCATTTAGTATAGTGTTAGCTGGTGGTTTGTCATGGATGGCCTTTATGAGGATGAGGTAGATACCATGTATTCCAAGTTTCTGAAGGGTTTTTATCATGAACGTGTGTTGGACTTTGTCAAAAGTTTTTTCTGCATCTATTGAGATGACCATGTGGTTTTTGTTTGTGGCTCTGTTGATGTGGTGTATCGCATGTGTTGATTTGCGTATGTTAAACCATCCTTGCATTCCTGAAATGAACCCCACTTGGTCATAATGTATAATCTTCTTGATGATTTGCTGCATTCTATTTGCCAGTATTTTATTGAGAATCTTTTTGTCAATGTTCATTAGTGAGACTGGCCTATAGTTCCCCTTTTTGTTTGGATTTTTCTCTGGTTTTGGTATCAGAGTAATACTTGCCTTCAGAAATGATTTAGGGAGGATTGCTTTCTTCTCAATTTCATTGAAGAGTTTAAGAAGTTTGGCATCAAATCATCTAAATTTCTTGTAGAATTCAGCTGTGAATCCATCAGGACTTGGGCTTTTCTTTGTTGGTAAGTTTTTAATTACATTTTCAATTTCAATAGCTGATATTGGGTTGTTCAAAATTGCTATATCTTCTTGGTTGAGCTTTGGTAGTTCATATGTTTCTATAAATCTGTCCATTTCCTCTGTATTTTCCACTCTATGTGAGTAGAGATTTTCAAAGTAGGTATTCATGATCTGTTGAATTTCCATAGGATCTGTAGTAATTTCCCCCTTTTAAGTTCTTATTGCATGAATTTGGGTTTTTTCTTATTTTTCTCTTGATAAGGTTAGCTAAAGTTTTGTCAATTTTGTTTATTTTCTCAAATAAACAGCTTTTTGATTCATTAATTCTTTTTTTTAGTTACAATTGTGTTTATTTCTTCTCTAATCTTTTTTTATTTAAAAAGAAAATAAGCAAAACATAAAAAGGGGTAGAAACAATACAGAATTTCAGGAAAAAAAGCAGTGAGAAATCACTAGGTGATAATTTACATATAATTTTCTTAGACATAGTTGTTCAAGTTATAAAATTAAAGCATACAAAGTAGATAGTCAAACAGTGAGAGCGTAAACAGCTATGCATGCATGAATCTCTACATGTATTTCTATCCTATCTGTATTAGAGGGAAAAATGAAACTTAGCAAGACAAAATAAAAAAATTCATATAAAAACATGAAACCAAAAAGTCGTAAAAAACCACAGTACAAGGTGATCTACAATGATTACTGTGTTGTTTCTTATTATCTTCAATAAAATTGTTATATCATCAGGCATAAATGAATATAGCAGTATAGTTGAGTATAGCAGTAAATAACAATATTAGTAAAATAAAACATTGTAGACAGTATAAAACTTCAAAGGCAGGTAATAATCAAACCAGAGTGGACAATCTAGTGGATCTTGTCATCTTAAGTGCAGCTGCTTATACTCTCAGATTTGATACTGTCAATCATAAAAGCTTTGAATAAAATCTATCAATACAAAACAGTAATCTGATAAACCAGATTCTATTATGATAAGTCATGGTAAAACAGTGTAGGTTTTACAGATTTTTAGATTAACTTAATAGGAAATTAAGGATGATTACCATACTATATCCTGTTATTTTCAGGATAACTGTCTGTGCCCTCCAATCTAGTACAGGTAGAATGACTGGAACAGAATATAATACATCTAAGTAGAGTGTTGTGAGTAATGTGGATTTTAAATCCTGCTGCACTATTAACAATAGAGTGTATCAAGACCATCTATATTAGAGATTCTAGCAATCTGTCTCTGTCTCATTTCTGCTATGCTATTCTTCTGCCTGTTTTTCAAGTTTTCTCCTTCATTCTACTGCCTGCCCCATTCATTGAGACCTTTTTGCCACTGTTATAAAATCCCAGTGTTTTTTTTTTCTCTCTCTCTAGAATGTCATTCAATATTCTCTGTAAGGTTGGATTGGTGGTCCCCCAGTTCCTCTTTGTCATGGAAGCATCTTGTTACTCCATTAATTTCTAGTGACAGTTTTGCAGTGTACATCAATCTGGGCTGGAGGTTATTTTCTTTCAGGGCTTGGAATATTTCTGTCCAAGCTCTTCTTAATCTGATGGTCTGTGTCAAGAAGTCAGCCATGATTCTGATGGGCTTACCTTTATAGATAATCTGTTTCTTTTCTCTGAGGGCTTTTAGTATTCTCCTTTTATATTGAATTTCTGGTATCTTGATTATATTATTACTGGGTGTAGCTCTGTTTTGGTTGTAGGTAGCTGAAGTTCTGTATGTCTCACATAACCAAATGTCATTTTCTTTTCCCATGCTTGGGAAGTTTTCCTTAATTATTTCTGTGAATAGCCTCTGTAATTCACCTGTATGTATTCCTGCTTCTTTGTTCACATTTCTTATTCTTAAATTGTAGATTCTCTTGTCATCTTCTAGCCTTTGTATTGTTACTGCCTGTTTGCTTGTTATTTTTAAGAGATCTTTCCTTTCATGATCACACATTGCAAACTTGTCTTTATGTTTTGATAGTCTATCCTTAGTTTCTTTTAAGGCATTTTGCCAGCTTTCAATGGAGTTTTTAATTTACTGGTAGTCTCTTTGAAACTGCTTCATGTATTCTATATTTTCTTTATGTTCTTTACCAAATGTTTCTCTCCTTTTTTTGTGTTCCTCCCTTCTTCCATCTGTATCTTCCTGAGAGATGCTTCCTGAGAGCATTTCTTTTATTACTCTACTCATATCTTTCTATACCTGATTTAATATTTCTGTTTTGAGCTCATCTACAAGGTTCAGTAGATATCTATTAATGTCCATTGAAGCCATGTCTGATGTTGTGTGTTTGACTCCCTCAGTCTCCCTTGTTTTTCCTTCTGCTGGATCTGGGCTCTCAGGGTTCTTGGCTGGGGTCCTCCTCCTGCCTCTTTCCCCTGTCATGGTCCTGGCTTCCTCCACACAGGTTACAGTGCAGGTCCCAGCCCCCTTCCCTGTTGGCCATATTTCCTCTGAAGCATGCTGGTGAGGGACCTCCGCCCTCTCCTGCCTGCTCTTGTCATGGAGGTGTAAGCAGCGGCTGCATATGCCTGCCCCTCCCCATCAAGCCAACCAAACTTCAGGGGCCTACACCCAGTTAGTGCTTGCTAGGTGTAGGGAATCAATTTGGGACAGCTCATTGGGACCTAGCCAGCGGTATGGCCAAGTCCAAGCAAATCCCACAAATCTGCTCTGAGGAGGGAGGAACCAATTGAAGTCACTGTCACTCCCAGTTCAGGCTCCTCCTGCCTGATTCCAACATGTCACCCATTTGGTTGCACCCTTTCTGTGTGGGGGGATCTCATTCCCAGAACTGACCATGGATTAATGAAGGTCCCTTTTGCCAGCTCCACTCTCTGTTGGGCTCACCAACCCCTGACTTCAGTGCTGCTGTGGTTCCTGTGAGTGGTGGCGGGAATGAGTTTGAGCAGCTCTGCCATCAGACATGGATTCAGGCTGTTGCAAACTTGACAGGTCGCCACAAATGAAAATGCTGTGTCCTGTAATTTTTTAGCTGTTTCAGTTGTAGTTCCAACATATTTGATGTGCTTTTTTATGTTTTAATTTCTTCCTGTGTCAGTAGGATCCATCTCCCTCTGTCTGGGTTTCTCCAAGGTGTTTTATTCTGGCAAATGAGTTGTTTCTCCTGGGAGGCTTTGTATTTTGTTGCTCACTGGTTGGCCATCTTGACTTTTCTCTTGGGATCATGTTTCTTGATCCATTCTGTCAATCTATTTCTTTTTATAGGTGAGTTGAAGACATTTACATTTATGGATATCACTGATATGTACTAGCTCCATTTTGCCATGTTATGTTCTAGTTGTTTGTTTTCTGCTTTCTTCCTTGTTTAATTGCTTGTCCTACCTAATGGTTGCTTTCTGTTGTTATTCTGGAGATTGTGGTCATTTTAATATCTGTCTAGTATGTCTTGCAGTACTCTTTCTAGGGTTGGTTTTGTGGATGTGAATTTCTTCAGTTTTTCTTTGTCATGAAAGTATCTTGTTTCTCCCCTAAATTTGAATGAAAATTTTGCTGGGTATATCATTTTGGGTTAAAAGTTGTTTTCTTTCAGGGCTTGAAATGCCTCACTCCAAGCTCTTCTTGACTTGACAGTTTGTGCTGAAAAGTCTTCTGTGATTCTAATGGGCTTTCCTTGATAGGTGAGTTGTGTCTTTTCTCTAACAGCTTTTAGTATACTATTTTTCTGGTGTATGTCTGAGATCTTAATTATTATGTATCTGGGCATTGATTTCTGTTGAATGTGATTGTTTAGTGTCCTATATGCCTCACTTATCTGCATATCAGCTTTCCCCCCCATGATCAGATGATTTTCTTTTATTACTTATGTGAATATTTTGGCTGTGTCATTTGCATTGACTCCTGCCTCTTCACTGATGCCTTTTAATCTTATATTTTTTCCTCTTGGCATCATCTTGAAGCTGTTGGATTGTCACTTCATGCTGATTTGTTATTTTTAAAAGTTCTATCCTTTCATGATTACTAATTGCAATCCTGTCTTCAAGGTCCAAAATCTTATCCTCAGCTTCATTTAAACAGTTTTGAATGCTTTGAACACAATGTTTTCTTTCTTAGATGTCTCTTTGAGTTTGTTTCATGAATTCTGTGTGTTTACTATATTGTTCATTCAAGGTTTAAATCAGTTTCCTATGCTCCTGTACTTTTTTCTCTATTTCTTCTTTAGCTGCACTCAGCAACTCCTTTACTAAGGTTGTCATTTCTGTCTTTATATGGGAGAGTTCTTCTAATTTTATTTCTTCTATAGCCTCATGGAGTTGATTTTATTTTACTTGCCACCTTTCAGACATTCCCAGTGTGTTGCTTTTAGGCTCTTGTATTTCAATATCTCCTGCACTTGCTTCTGGTGAACTAGACGTTTGAGACTGCATTTTGCTTTTTTGTTTTGTCATTTTCACTCTGCCTGATGTTTTCTATGTGTAGGAGGTGGTCACCCAGACTCTTTTCAGACTCACCAAGGTTTTACAGTTAGTTGGAGGGGGCTTTACTACTGGCCCTATTTACCCACTGTATGGCTCTGTTTTCAGGGCATACTCTTCACACTGGCACAGTTCATCTTCTGTAGTCTAAGGTTCATCACCTGGGAACTAAATTCCAATTTTTTTCCATCTGCTGGGATTCCCTCACAGTGCATGATCAGGTCCTGAGCCTGGAATCTGGGTCCCATTGGCTGCTTGGTGGTTGCTGGGTGTGGCCCTGTTGGGGCCCTGTCCCCAAGTGTGGCCCTGGGTGGTATCAGATGTGGTGAGTGGTCTTACTACCTTGGAGCAGGCTCAATGTCCCTTTACATGTGCTGGAATTCCACCAGAGTGTGTGGTGATGGCCCAAAGCTGGAATCTGGGTCCCACTCTCTGATAATATTTTATGTAGATGCAAAAATTATTATTAAATATCTACCATTTCTTAATATATTCTTTTAAAATGTATTCTTTTAAAAAATTGAACTTTTTTATTAGACTTTTAAACATACAGAAAGGAAACACACAAATGAATGTTTTAGGCCCTGCCCTCCTCCTAGACTTTTTTTATGATTTTCATAGTACCAGTTTCTGAGTAGGGTGGTGTAAAATTGGTGAGGTCAGTGATATTTATACTATCTTTCTATTGGTTTATGTTTGCTGGCAGAAAATATGAGATGGACATATGAGCTACAATGGGTATATTATTAATGGACAACAAGCAGGAACTTCACAATTGAATAACTTTTTTCAAGCTCCATTTGTCACTACAACCCAATTGCAACATATGTTACCACTGTGTGACCATGGACACAGCACACACATTGAATTTGATTCATGAATAAGAGACCCAAGTTTATGAAACCTCAAGATAGTGTGTTCAAGCTAAACAGTTTTCAAGGTGGAGAACTTCTTAATTCTTTATCAGAATGAACAGTTAACAATCCTACCCTCATCTCTGTAAAAAAAAAAAACTCTATCTACATTTCAGTGTTCTCTACTATACAATATCCTTGAAAAGTAATTAAAGAAAAAAGAAGCCTTCCAGGGACTGACCATAAGGAGCTTCTCCTAATAGTGAAGCAGGCAGTAGTTTGGCATGAATGAGTGACAATGATTAGGAGGTGGGCTCAAGGTGTGACCAAAATTCCATCTGGTTTTCTAATTGCCAGTGTTCAAAATTTTATAATTACTCAGTAATTAAATAGTCCATCTATTACATAGAATTGCTTCAATTTATAATCATTTACTTAGAATAATATATATTTTGCTGGAAATTAAACTCATTCAGAATACTGGTACCTATTAATACATTAATATTTTTAGTCACCATTTCATCTCTGAATGTGGACCTGAACTGGGATTTTTTTTTAAATGAGGATAATGGAAAAAGAAATACTGATTGAGGGAGATTCTATGAGAATTCAGGGATGTTCACAGACTAAGCAGTCAAAAATAATATATCACCTGGAAAAATGTGTTGAAAAAAGGAAAAAAAAAGGTACATTAAGTTAGGGTAAGAGCACTTGGAATTAAGGTATAAGAAATGTTTCAGTTAAGACTCTTAATTTGCACTTACTTTTTGGTTGACATTTATCAGTTGAGTAGGTTTCTTTCCTAATATGATAACATTTAAGCCTAATAATTTATTTCCACAGTATTTTAGTTGAATATATATTTATTGTAACTTCACAAATGTAATGGTTTAAATAATCCAAGACATCTATTCTCTCTATACAAACTATAAGAACAATTCTCCAAGGAACAGTGATAATGTATTTATGGTATAATAATTCAGAATTTTGTCACTAGAATTAAGTAGACTTAAATTTAACCCATTATCACTTATTAGCTGAATGACACTGGACAAGCTGCTTAATATCTGAATCTCATTTGATTCATTTGTAAAATAGCAATAGAATTTATACTTCATTCAAAAACTTCTTGTGAAATATTTAATAAATTTGTGCATTCAAATTACATCTTATTATACGGGAATAATTCATTCTGCTTCATAAATTGGAGAAGTAAGCATGTTAACATTTAAAAAGCAGAGGAATAATCTTGGGTCATTTATATTGGGTAAAAAGAGCAAAAATGATAAAGACAACATTACTGATGCTACAGAGGACATGAAAAGGATCAGATGTATACTGTACAGATAATTTTATAAATTTAGAGATAAAGATAATTACTCTTCTGTGACTAAAAATATAAAATTATGCTTGAACTACATAACTGAAATCTGTTTTTTCAAAGACAATCACAAGATAGTGTAACAGGGAACTGGGACAATGCTGTTTCTGAAGCAGGCTTCTGGAGTAGGTTTCTAAAACAAAAGTAAAATATAAATGGGGGATGTTTGCAAGAAATAAAAATACCTTGTTTTTCTTTTACTTATGAAGTCACATCTAATCTTTTTACAGCTCCAGTGTCCACACTATTTCAGGTTTGATGCAAATCCAGAGGATTTTTAGTAGATTCAGCCACTACAAAACACTGTGCTACTGCTTTCTAAACTTACAGATATTGGGTAAACTTAAGAAGAAGTTTGTTATAATTGAACCGAGCCTCTTATGTGGCTGAATGGAAAAAAAAATAATTAAAAAATTTGCATTATACTGCAAAATATGGTCCTCAGGTAAATAATATTAATTATTCACTTTTTAAATTGAGAAAACTAAATTCGTAAGTGAAATCCTGCTGTGACATTCCTCTGTCTAAAAGGAATTTTATTTCACTTTGTAGTCTCCGCATTATGCCATAATAAAAAGACCCTAACATGACTGTTAAGCATAGAGATATTGAGAGGAGTTTAGAGAATCAAGTTCTCACAAAGAAAGAGCCACTGTAGGAAATACTCCAGTGTAAACAGAAAAGTTCGTCATAGACACCTCGAGGTCAGCAAAATAGGTGCTTTATCACTTTTGTACCTCCACACAATCACAGGGTTTTGCCTACCTGAATTGGTTTGAATTTCCAATTAAATTTTCAACATTGCTTATACTTGTTTATTTTACAACTTCTAGAAGTTCTTACAATTAAATAGCATTGAGCACGGCACTGATGAGAAGGGATATTATTTACCTTGTTGGTTCTAATTAGCAATTCATGTGTATCTTACAAAATCAGAAGAGGCTTGTTTTTCCCTGCAACTAGTATTCAACGTCAGCATCCTCATAAAAAGTAAATAGAATCCTGAAAAAATAAATAAGATTGAATACAAATATAGTTTTTAAACAAAAGTTAAAATTGGGCAATGCTGAAGAAACCCTGCATACACATTACAACACTTTTGTAATTTATGTTTATTATTTCACTTGTTATCTCCTTGCATATGCAATGGGTTGACTTTTACTCCACAAACACTATTGAGTATTTTTTCCACTGACTTATATATAGTCAGCTCAGTTGCTGGGCAAGAAGTCATTAATAGAGTTCAAGGTCTTTTTTTCCCTGGAGTCTCATAAAAAAGATATATTTTAAACAATTAAATAAGGAGTCATGTTCCATTTTTTATCATTAAATTACAAATCTAACAGAGATCATTAACATAGGATGGAGTTTAGAAAGACTGTGGGAAAGCAATTGTAAGGGGTAATGAAGAGGAACAAATTTCCAAGGAAAAGAGTGAACAAAAACAATGGGAAATTTGAAACTCTGAAGTCTAAAGCAATAATAATAATAATAATAATAATTAATAATACTTCAGTCAAAAGCAGATATCATTATAAACTTTTTATACTGGAAACTTCTCATGCTTTAATTATACTTTAAAAGATTAGTTTGATATTTGGTGGTGAATACAATGGAAATTTACAACACAGGTAAGACAGGACAGGTATATTGACCATATACTGCAGCAGTTAGGTGGGAAAAGTTGGAAATTTCATTAGTATGTTGGCCTTTCAGATGATCAAAGGATTTGAGAATAGTTCTAAAATTAAATCAAAGAATTAGTGACTGAATTTTACATGTGTGTGAAAGAGTAAAAAATAGAGGGAAGTCAATCTGAGATTTGTGGTACAATTAGGAGAGTGGTACATATTCTTCAATGAGATGTGGATAAAGTTTTACAGGTAGGTATTTATATATAACAGGATGAAGAAGAAAAACTTGTGTTCTTGAATTAAATTAAGCATTCAGTCTTTGTATTTCTAGTAACCCAAGTGGCTGAGAGCAAGCAAATGATTGCACATACCAGAATAAATTCACACTCAGGACAAGATCTAAAATGAGCAGTATTGAAGTAAAGAAGCTTAAATGTAGCTTCTAGATAATTCAGAAATTTAAAAAAAATTATTTCTTAGAATAATAGGTTTATGAATAATAGGTTTTGGTTATGAATAGTGAGCATGTTGAATTGCTCAAGTTACTAAATTCCCTTTAACATATCAATAAGGTTATATTTATTTAAGGCAAACAATTCTAAGAAAAATAGGACATAGAATGAGATTGTATGACAAAATAAGTTACCCTCTCTGGTGTCCTATATTTGGTTCCATGACACTATTTAAATAGCTGTGTATCTACTTCTATATTTGTATATGTAGATATATATATATATATATATATACACATACATACATATAAATACATACAAATATCACATTCATTTATATCCACAATATTTATGTCTGTTTATACCTAATCTATAATTTATATCATTATCTATATTGTAGCAATCTATCATTTATATATATATATCTACCAAAATATCAAGAAATTGATAAATCCAAGTATGATGAAACTCTAATAAATTTAGCTTTCATATTTAATGTGTGAAATTTAAATGAAAGAAATTAAGTGGGTAGATTTCAGCTGCAAAGCTTTAATGTGTTGTGATATGGCTTATTGCTATGAAATTGGTTATGATAAAATATCAAGTTGTATTTAAAAATTTTTTTATTCTGTTTTCAATTGCTCTCTTGACAAAAAAAGGAAGAAAAGCAATTTAAAACCTTTTAACTGATTCACCTATTGCAGTATAATAGATGGCATCATGCTGTTAAGAGTAACATCAAATCCCATATCAGGTCAGCTATTACTTTTTCATTTACTTCAAAATGACCTTATAGAATGAATTACCATTTGCCACTGTGCAGAGGCGAATACAGTAATCTTGGTTTTAAAATGCTGTTTACATACTGTATTTGATTTTTCTTTTATGAAATGTCAATTGTATACCATTGTGTTGAGAGATAAATGCTACTGTTAGCAAAATATCAATCAGAATTTATCTTTACATATTCATGAGAAAGGAATGTTGTAATTTCTATTTGGGTAAATAAGATTATCATCACCATGCAATATATTTCTCATGTCCTCCTCACTTAATATAGTATAGAATATATTTGTAAATACCAAACCATTTTTGCTCTCCAAACATGATCATTAAAAAACAATATAGTCACTTAAATCCTGCAACTTTTGAGGGGCATGGTATAGTTCAATAATTGACATCTTTTCAAGAAACAAAAAGAATACAATATTTGAGGAAAGTTTATATGCATATCTATCCTTTATGGTAGTAACTTTTATTTTTAGTACAATATATTTTCTTATCTTAGATTCAGTTTTGGTTCTTTCCTATGCTTTAATACCAGTAGCTATGGCAACAAGAATTTTAAATTCTGTATGCAGGGTAAATAAAGCAAAATTTAAAGTATAAAATTTTAAAATAAGATATCAAGAATCTTATTACTATTGAGTTACAAAGTCACTTTCAGAAAGATGCTGTTGATTATGAAGATAATTCACCTTTTTTATCCCAAGATAGAATATTCATTTATTTAACCAACTTTATTAAGATGAGTGTTATGGAGTTGTCCACACTTTTAACTGGAATTTGTGTCTCATATTATATTTCTCCATAGTGACTGGTACTATTTAAGTAAACTAACACATTCTGCATGGTATAGGGAATTCCATAGAATTATTTCCAAATAGGACAAACAAAAAATCTAACTTTAAAATCACTAGAAAATTATCCTAAAAGCATAAAGTAAATGAAATATTAATATTTATTCAAGAAGATCATCTATGTCTTGGTAAAAGCAAGGAATCCCTGAAGAGCCATGTCCTATTGTCTCAAACTCCTTTGAAACGACTTGAGGCAACATCCATTCTGGAGAGCTGTGGACATAAAATAAGGTCTCTCTCCAATTAGCTCTCAGTTTAAGACTAAGACAGCTCACCAAAATGCATATATCACCAGAATTTTTATTCCCAGCTTATTGGTTCAAACACCAAACTCACCAGTATACCTGACAGAATAGGAGCTTCCTCTACTACTCTGGCGCAGATGAAAACATCTGGGTCTTGATCCAAGGTGAAAGAGAACACATCTCAAATTATCTTCACATAAATTCAAGAGAAGAAAGCTGAGAAGACCAAAGGCTGTCATTTCTTTCCAGCCCCTAC
This sequence comes from Hydrochoerus hydrochaeris, assembly GCA_004027455.1. NCBI lineage: Eukaryota > Metazoa > Chordata > Mammalia > Rodentia > Hydrochaeridae > Hydrochoerus > Hydrochoerus hydrochaeris. The sequence continues at coordinate 494,096 of PVLA01000165.1, read as the reverse complement.
CTCATATCCAAGGCTTATTAAGAGACATAGAAAATTTTCCCTAAGTTTAGCTTCAGAGAGCAGTCTCTCAAAGATCTGCCCAGTGCAAGATTTAGACCATGAGATCAAAGAGCATCCAAATTTTTGCTAAGTAAATTGATTTTATATCAGTTTATGGAAGTGTTTATGCCTCATAAGAAGGCACTAAACACTACCTTGCAGTTTACCAGAGACAGCAAGGTAAAGAGGAGGCTGAGAAGATAATTCCTGTGTTCAGAAAAAAGCTTCCAATGACTGGCTTCAAACAGAACCTTTGAAAGTGGTCCAAGTAGTGTCCAATCAGTATAATAATTTATGCCCCAGGGAATTTTCAAAAACAATGAAGCAATCGTATAATAATTAGTGGTGCTTACCTAAGTGTATTTCCAACAGAAGCAGGCAGCTCAACTGTGAACTGTGATTAATAAGGAGCCGGTGAAATGTAGCCCAGCCCAAACCATTAAGAAGCAGAGGACTCTATGCATATTCAAGGCTGTGTTTGAGGAACATCCACATGACAGACTTTACATGGTAAAGGAAAAAGAATCAATTAGAACAGTGAAGCTAAATTACTGACTGAACAAAGCGAAAATAACAATATTTGCAAACCCTAGGTGGTCCTTAAAAGAAACACGGAGATTTTCAGGCTGAAATCAATAAACAGAGGGATATTAAAAACCACACCAAACAGTGAGCACAGTAAAGCTAATTAAGTAATTAAAAAAGAACAAGTACACAAATTTTTTCTCCCCTCTCAATTATTTAAAAAACAATTGTTTAAAATATTTTGTATATAATTTTGTTATTGGACCTATAATAGAGGTTCAGTATCTTTGACAATAGGAAATCAAAAGAGATAATAAAAAGCAAAGTTGCTTTGGAATATGAAAATGACATTGTGGGATAATTGAATCCACAATCCAAATGAAAACACCTAAATTTTATATAACAAACTGTAAGAAATACATATTTTTCTTTGTGTGCAAACTTTTTAAATTGGCATATAATTGTACAAAATGATTTTAATGTTATTATGTAAATCAGATACAACTGCATCAATGAAAACAAGAAACTTTGAATGTAGTGAACAGCACAACTATAAAAGGGAGATTTTCATTTTTAATGAAAACAAACACTATGCTACTACACGCAGTCTGCAGGAAACATGCTTTAGATACTGTAAAACTACAAAGAAACTACCATAGGAAAGCTGTAGTGGCCACGTTAATATGAGAGGAAATAAGATTTAAAATGTAAAGCATTTTTTCCTAAACATGAGCAAGTATTACAATGGCAAGAATATTCTTAATAGCAAAAGTTAATTGGAGGCTTAAAGTAGGCAGTGCTTTCATTTTGACTCATTGTTTAGTCTTTCTCCTCCTTTCTTACTAATTTCCTGCACTCCTTTTCTCCCCTGCTATCTTCTGTCCTCCCTCCTTCCTTCTCTTTCTTCTGTTCTGTGTTAAATGCTTATACATTAGCCTGCATATCTACAGATACAAGCACTAAATCTCAGTCAAGATTTTAAATATATACATACATTGGTTGTATATTTTACATAGAACAATATATACATGCAGTCATTGCATAGAGAGACAGTACACTTTTAAGAGTTTTATCAATTTTGATACTAAATATATAAATATCATGTAAAAATCCCAATTTGTTGCTTTCTGTTTATGAGTTTAATATCAGTGCACTAAGATTATTTTCTTCAATGCATCATTTGAAGATATATTATACTGTATGCTATTTTCATCATTTGTGAAATAAAACTAAATATATTTTTAGTTCTTAGTAAGTTCTAAACATTATCACGTAAACATTCATAAACTTATTTGTTTTACAATCTTATTTGGTAGACAAAAACTATTTTGTAAGTGAGAAAAATGAGATTAAACTGCACATCATAGTCATAAATTTAGCAGCTGTTAGAACTAAAATTTTAATTTCAGTATATGTAGGGTTTTTAGCGTTATTAGTATATATCTGCAGTATATAATGATTACAATCATAGGGAATTGATATATGTACATAAAACAGTTTAATTATTTCATTGCCTTTTCTCCTTCATTTTTCCAGTATCAGATTCACTTAATTTTGAGATCTTATAAAGCTATGTATCATGTATTATTATCATATATACACATTAATAACTAGACTAACAAGCCAAAGAATATATTTAACATGTAAAGCAACTGGACTAAGTCAAGGTACACTTTTAGATACATGATTCATGTTGGATTACAACACTTTTCTCTCTCTTTTTTCCTAGTATCTGTTTTTAATTTATACTTTATATATTTATTGTACTTTTTTATATAAGAAAAATCATGTGATATTTACGTTTGTTTGTCTGAGTTACTTCACTGAATATTATGGTCTTAAGGTACATCCATTTTGCTACAAATGACTCAGTTTCATTCTTCTTTACAGGAAAGTAGTATTCCTCTGTGCATTAATAATGGATATTTTTTTTTATCTATTCATCTGTTGATGAACATACAGGCTGGTTCCAAGATTTGACTATTATGAATTGTGAAGTAATAAGCATAAGTATGCATATCACTTATCATATCTTTAACTCTTTTGGGATCTAGAAGAAGACATCTGGGTTAAAGGGAATTTCTACCGTTGTTTTTGAGGAATCTCCATATTGCTTTCCTTACTCATTGCAATCAGTTGACAGTCCCAAGAACAAAGAAGGAGTCTTCCTTTATCACCGTTGCCTTGCCAGCGCTTGTTATTGGTTGATTTCTTATGGTAGCCATTTTTTCTGGAGAGACATGAAATCCCAGTATTGTTTTAATTGCAATTTCTCAAATGGCCAGAGTTGTTGAACATTTTTTATGTATTTATTGACCATTTGTATGTCTTCATTTTAGAATTTCCTATGCATTTCAGATGGCCATTTATCAGTTTGGTCTTTAAACTTGAGAGTTCTAGCTTTTTTGAGTTCTGTGTATATTCTAGAAATTCTAATAGCTGACAAAAGTATATTCCCATTCTTTGGGCTTTTTATTATGCTGGTAGTTTCTTTTGCTGTGTAGTAGTTTTTGCATTTGCACTGATCCTATTTGTTGATTCTTGGTATTATTTCTTGTTTAACCAGGTTTTGTCCCAAATGCCTTTGCCTACACCTATGTCTTCAAAAGTTTTACCCATTTTGTCTGCCAGCTGATTGTTTCTGTTCTAATGTTTAGAGTTTTAATATATGTTTTGCATACCTGAGATCACATGAAGATTCTCTCCATAACTAGTCACATCACTTAAAGATCCCTTATAATTCTCCAGACTTCTTTAGTCTATTAGAAATAATACTCTATTTGATAATTTAAATAATTCTTAATATTGATCTTTTCATACCATGTTCAACAAATAAATCTAGATATATTTATATTCCCTTTTATCCCCTCCAAAACTCACACAACTCTGAAACTCCAAAACTCTGAAACTTCCCATTGTAAAGGTAATAAGAAGAGGCTCATAAAAAAGCCTTTAGAGAGAGCCTCTTTTTTTATCTTATTCTTCTTTTACTTCTGTCATGCATAGAAACACTGTTATTTCTTTCTTGCAAATGCAGCAACAAAGCACCACAGTGGAATGAAAGACAGTAGTTTTTACAGATACAACATTTTTTGATGCCTAGACTGAAAATTTTGGATTTTGGAATTGTGAGGAATGAGTTTCTATTATAAATTATTTTAATTTGTGGCATTTTTTTGTAGAATCTTTAATGGGCAAGCTATACCTATGTACAAAATTTTGCACATTTTATTATTTTTATATTTCTCTTCTTTTAATTCTGCAATATATTTTAACTTTAATTCATCATACTGGCAGGGAACAGATTTTTAAAAATAGAAAATTAACATTAGTGAACATGTACTGAATACCGACTATGCTCAAGACATCAACATGTCATCTTTGTTTTAAATGAACACAGTGTATTCCAATAAAGCCATGTGTTCACTTAGGGAAAAAATAAGATTTGGGAAGTATTGCATATCTGTATAGAATAGGTTATTTTAAAATTCAATATCAAAAAAAGAATCTAAATTGTTACTTCTTTTCAGCAGCTAGAAATAAATACTCAATTCTACAAAACCAGTGTTCCATGCTAGAGGAAAAAAGACTAATAAGAAAACAATGCATTGTCACTTTTGGATGGAACAGAGGTACACAAGTGACTATTGCTCAAATGCACTCGCTTGTGAAATAGAACTGTTCATTACTTCTTATTGCAGCATTAAATAACTTATTTGGTGAATGCCAAAATCAACTAGAAAAAAATTGCAGTTAAAGGATGAGATGTAATTAAACAAAATGAACTTAATGACTTTCCAAGCATCCTCTAAATTAGTCTTAATGTATATTTGGAATTATCTTCATCCAAGAACTCTTATGAAATACATAGAATAAGGTGATGAATTTGATTATTAAAAAGTAACCATTTTATATTAAACAACTTCAGATTTGAATTTTAAGTGAAGTTTCTAAAACTATATTTTACTAGTTCATCAAAGTATATTTTACTAGTTCATCAAAGAAGTTATTATAAAAATAATGCTTTATTTTTGGGGTTAAAGTGTTGAAGAATTTTATGGGACACATTTTTTATTCAGAAAAAAATGTTTACCAAAGTATTGATTGATGAATTTTTTATAATTAGAATTTCCTAAGTATCTATATTCAAAACTGTAATCATTAATGACCATAACAGCATTCTTACACTATTTGAATTTATATAACTATATTAAAGTTCTCATAATGATATGAACTACACTTTAATATATTTTTTTCAGTTTACTATAAACATTGTTTACACACTCAAATTTTTAAAGTCTTAATTCACATAGAATATATTTATTTCTTTTGGAGTCATTATTTTATATTATTAGAAATAAAATAACTCGTTATTCATAAATCTATTTTCTTTGCACATTTAAAAAAATCAACTTTTCTGTATCACTTCTGTGACTTGTTACACCATTCCTGTTTTGGTTTATTATAATTACTGAAATAATTTTATCACAATCCTATACTATTCCTCATACAGTATTTAACTCATAATACATTTTCTGTAAAATATAATTATATCAAAAACTGCATGTAGTATATATGGTATGTAAATTTGAAGGACAATGGAATGTTGACCAAGTTAATGTGGTTAGTCAGAGGGAATCAAAGTTGTTTAAGAAAATTATTTTCATCTAGCTTTGATGATTAAATCAATCCAAGATTATGTTTATAAAAATAGTACATTACTTCAAGTGAAACTTTTCAAATTTATTTACTAATTTATCATTTAGTTTTAATGATAAGTACTCAGAGAATAAGTTGTAATGCATTTTAGCTTCAAAACTATTCCATGCTCTGTAACATTTTAAGGGAAAATAATGGCACAGAAGTTTCAAAAAATCAAAAGAAATTTTAAAATATATATATTATATTTTATATTAAATATATATTTAAATATATTATATTTTATATTTGCATAATATATGCATGATACATACAAAATCTACATATACATAATATATGTATTATATATATTATATATATATATATAATATATATATATATATATATATATATTGTGGATGATTACTTGTCAGGTTGGTCTTAATTAATGTTTGATTTGCAGTATTTATGTAATCCTAATACAGATTGCTAAACTAACATGCAAATAGTGTAAAAAAAAGACAAAAATATTTCAAATCCTGACAAAACAACAAAAACAAAAACAGAAAATGATGTATAAACTATATTTCTCAATGGTTGCAAAAATAAAATCAAACTTGTTAAATCATCTAAATTATGCAATGTATTCACCATTGTTATTCTCCTACAACCTTGTTTTGAAATTTCATACCATTATTTTTATTGTTTTTTTTCTTAAAATAGAAAAAAAATCTATCTAGAGTGACCTTAGAGAATAAAAAATCTTAGAAGATGACAAATAGTGATGAAGCTCTTTTCTTACATCTGAAGAATATAATATTGCTTGAAAAAATATTATATTCACTTCAAAAAACATTTATAAACCAAAATAAATTATACACATGAACAACAGCACACACACACACACATATTCACAGATCCCCTTAAATAGCCAATAAACATACTACTAAGAACAAAAATAATTCATCAAAAATAAAGTACATATCAAGCAAAAAGAAAACAATCAACAATGGGGATAGTAAAACCAAACTACAACTAATAATTTCGTTATAATCAAGTTGTTTAAACTTATCAAATAACAACTTGTTTTTCAAATATATACTCTGTGGATTAGATGCTTAAAGATATCCACAAGGCTAAAATAAAAGAATGGAAGAATGATGTATCGTACAAATAATCAAGATAGTTTTGCACTGGTTGTATTAATACCAAATACAATAAACTTCAGGGAGAAAATTATCACTGTTATGGTTTGTGTCTGGATGTCCCCACAAAGTCTCATGCAATCATAAGGGAGAAAGTTTTGGGGATTTGGCTGAATCTAGAATTTGTGACTGATTTATGGTCCAAAGTTGGTATTATGTGTATGAATGCTATACCTGTGCTACAGTAAGAAGCCTGCATACAATATGAGGGAAAGAGTCCTCTCTCTACTCCCTATTCTCTCTACTCTCTCTTTCTTCCCTCTCGTCTCTCATCTTTCTTTTCTCTCTTCTCTTCTCTGTTTTTTGTTGTCTCTTCTCTCTTCTCTTTCCCCACTTTTTGATTTTGCTATCTTTTGTCACCTTGAACTTTTGCCCCTCTGCCATGTGCCACACTGCCCTGGAGGCAGATGATCATTGGACTATAACTTCCACAAACTGTGAGTTAAATAAACTTTTCCCCCTTACTTTTGGGGTGTCAGGTATTTTGTCTCAAAAGTGACAGAAAAGGAACTAAGACAACCAGATATAAAAAGGATATTCTGTAATTATAGTATGATCAATTCTTTCCTTCTTTTTATTTCTTTTTTCTTCTTTCTTTCTTTCTTTCTTTCTTTCTTTCTTTTTTCTTTCTTTCTTTCTTTCTTTCTTTCTTTCTTTCTTTCTTTTCTTTCTTTTTCATACTGGAAATTGAACACAGGACCTTGTGCTTGCCAGGCAGACACTGCAACACTGAGTTATATTCCCAACCCATGATCAGTTATTTAAAGACACATAGAAAGTTAGAATATATATACACATCTAAAACCACAGCCTCATAATACGTGAAGGAAAAACTGAAGAGAAAGAAATAAATTCCCACATGTATCTCTCAGCCAGGAATACATCTCAGTGACACAATAACCTGCCTGGCAAGTGCAAGGTCCTTAGTTTGATTCTTGGTTTAAATAATAACAATAACAAAAACCCACCATGAATCTCTCAGCATTCTTTTGCAACAAAAGACAAAATATTACTAACAAATAAAATAAATTATAATACAAATAATATAGTAATTGCAAGACAGTATAAAATAAGCTTTTAAAGTCTATATGAAACCCTTAAATATTTCAATGATATTGAAATAATGTAATTCTACAGTTTTATTTTTCCACATAAATGACTGAATATAAAAGCTGCTAAATGTTTTATAGGTAAAATGAAAAAAAAATAGAAATTTACAAATTAAAATAATGTCATTTAAAAAATTTTAGATAATGTAGAGACTCAAAATTAAAAGAACTCAGCACAATATTTAAAACAATTTAAATAAAACAGATTTGGGTACATTGCGATCATCTGGGATATATTCTAATAATGAGCACATGTTTCAGCATTCAAAACTCTATCAAATAAAATCTGCTATGAACAAATGAGAAAATAAAGTTATGAAGGACAGAAAGCAGAAAGGCATTTGACTAATTTTAACATCTATCCAAAATGGAAATTCTGTCATAACCAAAAATAGGTGAGAAAGTTTCAATCTAATAATGAATATCTCAAGCCAGAAGGAAAAACTGGGAGATTTGCAGACATGGAAATAAGGCAACCTCACATTACTTCTCTCCAATGATTAATTGAATATTCTTTGCAGAGTAATAAAGCAACCAAATAAATAAATAGTACCCAACAACTCATTTTCAGCATACAAACTTATGTATGAAAAACAATGGTTTAAAATAAACAGAATAATTGAGATCGGAACAGTCATATATAAACAATATTTATTTCACTGTGCTGGAAAATAACAATTGCAAACAATCAGGAAGTTGAATCAAACCAAAGAGTGCCCCTCAAAATAACACGCATAAATATTTCACTTAGAGATTAGTCTTTAATAAATGTGTGCCAGTCTTCTGCCTTGTGTTGAAGGTTTAGCTCAGTGATATAGCTTGCCTGGCAAGTTTGCCTTCAGCTCAATCTCTAACAAAAAATAAACAAATGAGTTACAAATTTCTTCACTGATAACTACAAAATAAGACTAAAAACTATGACTCATTTTCAAAATCTAAAATTAATAGTATATGGAAAGACAAACTATATTCCGTGCCATGCTAAATATTGCTAAATTGCCAATTTTTGCCAAGTTATTGAATGATGTCAATATAATCTAAGTTAAAGTCCTTTCAGGCTTTCTTGTAGAAGTATTAAACTAATCTTTAAATAGATGATAGATAGATGATAGCTAGCTAGCTTGCCAGATAGATAGATAGACAGATAGACAGGTAGACAGATCCATAGACTGAAAATTACTTTAAGTAAAAGAATTACTCAATGTGACTTAAAATTCTTAATGAATGTAAAGTAATTTAAGATACTGTGACATGACTTGTGAATACATAGGGAGAATATGATAAAAGCTCATATTTGGACATAATACAGAGTAGTAACACTTAAGTTACCATGATATTCAGTAGTTAACTTTTTCAATGCCAATGAGAGATCAAATTTGTATCTACATAAAAGAGAAAATGATAATAAGCAAGTTTTTACCTCACATCACAAACAAAAGTAAAATGAAATGTTTTGTGGACCTAAAGTATGGAAGTTAAACTATAAAATCTCAGTATCAAAGTAATGAATAAAATCTTTCTGATCCTGTAATAAGTAAAACCCATGAAGGATCAATTGGGTTTCATACAAACCAAATTTCTGTTTTGTTAAGAATCACTAAAAGAAAATGAACATACATAGTGATAGATAACATCTGCAGTGCTTGCATCATAAAAAAGGACTCTTGTAGACTATATGAGGAATTATTGTAACTCTAAAAAAATAGATAAGCCATTCACTTACAAATGTGCAAGGAATTTGTACAGTTTGTTCACTAAAGAACATGCATTAATCACTAGCAAACAACCAGAAGACTGCCTACCATCATTAGTCATGAGAGAAAGACAAATTAAAGACACAATAAGTCATCTCTTCATCCTGCTACCATAGCTAAAATTTAAAAAGATAGAAGAAATCAAATGTTAACAAGGAATGAAAATTAACTCCAACTCTCATCCATTACCATTGGAAATCCAAAATTGTACAATCAATTATTAAAATACTTTGATTATTACTTATAAAACTACAAATACACTTAATGTAGGCCAACCAGTTCTACTCTCAGGTGTTTACCTAAAAGAAATAAAAATACATGTTCTTACAAATATCTGTACTGGCCCAGAACCTCCCCCATGGGCTTGCCCTGCCACCAGGAACTTAGCGGAAGCCTGCATCAGGGATAGGCTGCCCAGAACCTCCTCCGTGGGCCCGCCTGCCAGCAAGAATTCAGTGGAAGCCTGCATCAGGGGTAAGCCGCCCAGAAGATCCACTGAGGGCCCGCCCTGCCACCTGGAACTCAGCGCAAGCCCGCCTCATGGATAGGCTACCCAGAACCTCCCCTGTGGGACTGCCCTGCCACCAGAAACATCCAGGAGGCTTGCTCAAGACTGAAATCAGCCCTGAACTGCTACAGATGGGCCCACCCTCCCACCTGGAACATCAGATCTCAGCGGTATCCAGTTAGTGTGAGAAAATTTGGAACTATGCTCCCAGGTGGTGAACTTTGGACTACACCAGATTGACTGTATCAATGTGGTGAGTATACCCCAAAAATAGAGGTGTACAGGGGATAAATAGGGCCAGTAGTAAAACCCCCTCCAACTAACTGTAAGACTTTGGTGTGTCTGAAAAGAGTGTGTGTGATCCCCTCCTACACATAGAAAACACCAGGCAGAGTGAAAATGACAAAACAAAAAAGCAAAATGCAGTCTCAAACATATAGTTCACCACAAGCAAGTATAGGAGACTTTGAAATAGAGGACCCCAAAAGTAACACACTGGGAATCTCTGAAAAGATAGCCAGTGAAATAAAAAAACAACTGCATCAGGCTATAGAGGAAATCAAATTAGAAGTAGTCTCCCATGTAAAGGTAGAAATAACAACTTTAGTAAGGGAGTTGTTGAATGCAGCTAAAGAAGAACTAGAGAAAAAAGTACATAAGCATGGGAAACTGATTGAAATTTTGAATCAACAATATAGAAAACAAGCAGAATTCATGAAACAAACTCAAAGAGACATCCAAGAAACAAAAAATTCTATTGAAAGCATGCAAAACCGCCTAAAAGAAGCTGAGGATAGGATTTCAGACCTTGAGGACAGGATCACAATTAGTGATCAGGAAACAATAGAACTTTTAAAAATAACAAAGCAGCACGAAATGACAATCCAGAAGCTTCATGATGATGACAAGAGCAACAATATGAGAATAATTGACATTAGCGAAGATACGGGAGTCCAGGCAAATGACATACATAAAGTATTTACAGAAGTAATAGCAGAAAATTTCCCACACATGGGGAAAGAATCTGATATGCAGATAAGTGAGACATATAGAACACCAAACAGTCACAATCAACATAAATCTACACCCAGACACATAATAATTAAGATCTCAGACATAAAGCATAAAAACAGAATATTAAAAGCTGTCAGAGAAAAGACACAACTCACCTATCAGGGTAAGCCCATTAGAATCATGGCAGACTTTTCAGCACAAACCCTCAAGTCAAGAAGATCTTGGAGTGAGATATTTCAAGCCCTGAAAGAAAACAATCTTCAACCCAGACTGATGTACACAGAAAAACTGTCATTCAAATTTAATGGAGAAACAAGATATTTCCATGACAACCACTGAACAAATTCATGTCCACCAAACCAACCCTAGAAAGAGTACTGAAGGATGTACTATACAGAGATAAAAATGACCACAATCCCCAAAACAACAACAGAAAGAAACTTCCAGGTAGGATAAGCAATTAAATAAGAGGAAAAGCAGAAAGAAACAACTGGAACATAAGATGGCAAAGTCAAGCCAGTACATATCAGTGATATCCATAAATATAAATGGCCTCAATTCACCTATAAAAAGAAATAGATTGACAGAATGGGTCAAGAAACAGGACCCCACAGTACACTGTATACAAGAAACACATCTGACCCAAAAGGAAACTCATAGATTAAAAGTCAA